>JAAGNO010011715.1:60766-72387 GCA_033439905.1 Ceryle rudis
GTGCTCCAGCCCCTTCCCCAGCTCCGTTGCACTTCTCTGGCCACGCTCCAGCCCCTCAATGTCCTGCTGGGAGTGAGTGACCCAGAACTGAACCCAGGATTTGAGAAGCAGCCTCCTCAGCACCCAGTACAGGGGGATGATCCCTGCCCTGGTCCTCCTGACCACAACAGTGCTGACACAGCCAGGGTGCTGGTGGCCTTCCTGCCAGTATTTTACTGAAGAGTTCACAATTTTAATAATCCCAGTTACACAAGCACACAGATATGGCTGAAGAATTGGTGAATGTAACCACCCCTACGCTGACCTTCACCAAGTGCTGATCACTGCAAACATCCCAGGTTAAAATACCAGCTAGTATATTTTTACTCTGCAAACTCTAAACAAATAGACATTTTGTTCTGAGATATTGTAATTTTCTATTCCTGCGTTATTTTGGAATGTTTTTCTGTGAGTTTTTCCTTCACACTTGGATTTTACGCCTGCAACGTGTACTCTGCAGTACTGACACAGAGCACGCGGCACTTTCTCACCGGCATGGCGTTGCTTGGGTCCTCTCCGTACATGAACTGGACTTTTACAGTGATGTTCCTGGCAGACCCTTGTCGGTTGGCAAAGTTAAGGCTCTGAGGATAGACATAAAGAAGATTCCTGCAAGAGACAAAAGCATCTACGTGAGAACGAGAAGGTTCACACCTTTCTTAATGCTGTTACTTAAACCTCTCCAGAACCACTCCAAGTGAAGAGTTTGACATTTTCCTTTAGCCAGCTGGTCTTCTCTTCAATGTGAGTGCACAACCAGCCAAGCAATTTGATAATTATACCTTATTTTAGACATCAAAATTACTATTTTTTATTAACTGCCATCATAATTTGAAATACCCTCTTTATAAGGGTACTTGAAGAATCCATCTAAAAATTTCTGGTGATTCTACCATCTGTGAAGCTCAAGCAGAAAGAAAAGATGACTAGAAAAGCACTGCGAAGTGTCTATTCAACATGTGTGTGAACATGAGTGGCTGGTTCCTGTTAAATACCATCCTTGTTGTGACCTGTCCTTTTCTTTTTTCTTTCTTTAAAAATCTCCTTACATTATTCTGACTTCAGGTTTCACCTCTCCTCCAAAAATGGACTAAACTAAATGGCCATCTGTAGCTTCAGCAGATGGGCAATCCTCACAATGATACGGATGGAACGGTGCCTCCAGTTCCACACCTCAATACCACACTTTGGGAAGGATGGGGATCAAGTAAAACTCAGATCTGAGAAGCAAAAATTGCCAGGAGCTCTCAAAAACAGCGGGGATAGCCAGAGAGACCCGGAGCGGGGCCACAAGTAATGACAACACTCCCGGGCAGCGAAAGAACTGCTGCAGAGAGTGAAGTAATGAAGTGATTATCACATCCACAGGGAATGTGACAGGACTTAACGGGCTGAAATGGAAGCTCGGGAGAGGCAGGTTAGATACGAGGGAAAATGTTCTGACCGTAAACTGGTTAAGCAGTAGAACAGATTGCCCGGGGAGGGTGGGAAATCCCCATTTTCTGGTTGCTTCTGAGGGCTGGTGAGGCAGACACCTGTCCAGAATGGTTTATAGACAAGGTGTGTACACTTTGGATGCCCCTTCCAGCCCCATTTCTCCAAGTCTTTAAACACAACAGGGACAAGATGCAAAATTCTGCAATATTTTCCAGCCTCTTAGCCCTGCTGAGTCCCTGCCAGCAAAGTGCAAGCTGGACTCACACATCATTAGCCAAACTGTCCACTACAAGCCACCGCCTGCCCTATGAGCAAGTAATTTATACCCGGAGAGAGTTCCTTTTAAAGACAAAAAAGACCACATCCCCTGAACCATTCCACTCAACTATTCAAAGGAAATACACCCTCTTTTGCCCCAAACAAGTAAAAGGTGCATGAATTATTACAAGTCTTCAAAAAGTCAGCCTGGAAATCCTTTATCCATCTCCCACACAGCCCTGCCCACCAGACCAGTACCATTCTCCCTCAGACTGGCTCTGGCGGCTCCAACGGCTCCAACATGAGGGACCAAGAAGGATGCTCACCACAGGCTATTGAGCAGCCTGATGGTCAGTGAGAAAGAAGTTCATGTTGCTGCTTTCAGTCTGCTAGGGATGGGTGACTGGTATGCTGCATTCTGCCCAAACACTGAAGCAACCAATTCTTTAACAAGCCCTAACTTTGTAATGCAAGAGAAAAAAAGAGGTTCCCTGCTCCTCTGTCCCCCTCTGGGAACTATTCAGTGAATCTGAACATAATTTGTAAGCACTTTCCAACTGTTCCTTATCCCACAGAGACAAGAGACAACAGATGGGCACAGAAAACTGCAGTGAGGAGCACAGCAGGACAACATTTTAAGCCTAATAAAGCAGCCGCTACAGAGTGCTGGCAACAGTAGATTGAAAACAAAGACTCTTTTTTTTTTTTCTTGAGTGTCAGGAGGGCAGTAATTCAGTTGTTCAGTGACAGTACCCAGTGCCTTTTAGATGCCATGGGTAACCAAAGCACCTGCACTGGGCTAGCAGCGGGTCACTGTCCTGGAGGAGCTGCTGGGCTGTGCTAGGCTGTCTGAAGTTATGTTAGAAATCAACATTTCAGCAAAAGAATCCCACCCCTGGACTTGGTTCTGACGGCAACTCCTTCTGCTCCCCCCTGCTCATGGGTACTCCCATCTACACAGACACAGGCTACTGCTGGTCCTAAGGAATTCTCTAAGAGTCTCTGAAGAAAACGGTACCTCCTCCAGGTCAGCACCTGCACAGAGCAGCCCAGCTCCTGTACAGAGCAGCATTATCAAGCCAGGCTCTTTCTCCTCCAGGCAGAGGAATATGCTCAGCTCACATGGGGGAATTTCTTCCCTTTCAAGTCCTTCATGGTGAATTAAGTTTTTGAATCCCATCCCCATTGGTCGCTTTGCCTAATCACCAGTCTCTTCCCCTTTCAGATGGGGCCTGTGCCCTTTTTGTGACTCCACTAAATTATTGGTTCTGGCATGAACACATTTGCTCCTTGATGTTCTTTTTAAAATGAGAATGGATATGAAAATTTACTCTGAAACGTACACTGCTCATAAAACTTTTATTAAGTAGTATTAGTGCTTAAGAGAAGGATTTAATGTATTTGTGAAGCCAGGCTGGAGGATCTCTGTCTTGAAGGCCTTCTTATGCTGAGGACTGATTTATGGTGACTAGCAGAGATGAGCCTGAAGTTCAGCTGCAGGGATCCCACTGTAAGACGGGGGAGTTGGGCGTTTGCTCCTGTTCAGGCAGCTTCTCTACCGAGGGCTTCCTACTGCAGGCATCTTACTTCTCTGGAAACTTTGCATATGAAGAAGGGGGGGAAAAAAAAAATCCCCAGCTTGCAAATCAGAATGTGACCCAAATGAAAAATCCTATTTTACGTCACCCTACGTAAGTAAAAGCTGCAGATCTTCCCATCTACTGTAAGCACAGTTACAGAAGCCACAGAAAGAGACTGATGTCTGAAAAACTAACAGGAAAATTATAAATGTCTTGAAGGATCCAATGCTCCTGTCTAATAGCCACTCTGGGAGGCTGACTTCTCACTTTCTCCTTTTTACCTTCTTTCCATGGATTCATTATACCTGAAGTTCTCATCTTACTATTCAGGTAGTGATAGGATATGGGGTACCAGTTTTAAACTGAAAAAGCAACTTTCTCAGGGGCCCAACATCATGGGGAGGTCTCATATCACAGTGTTCAATTCCTAAGAGAAGAGAGAAAGGGAGAAGGGATTGACCGTGAAAATAACACTGCAATGCCAACACCCATGCTCGGCTTAAACAAAAGGACCCCTAGTCCTTATGCTTTCAGGTAGCAGCTACTTCTTGATGGTATTCTTTGCAGATTTCTATCAATAAAAGTTTCAGCCGCAAGCTTTAAACTCAAGGACTTCTGTCTGGAGCTTTTCTTAAAATGCTGGGCAAAATGTCTGCGAAACTGATAGTGTTATCTGAAACGGATCTCAAAAGCACTTTTACTTCCGTAAAATGAACTGCCAAAGTGCAAAGGCTTCCCAAGCCATGGAAGCAATGGCACCAGGCCTTCCCCTAAATATTTATATAATGTGATTGCAGACGTTCCGCAAAATCCTTCATAAAGGTATTAAAACATCAAGAGCTGATCCTAACTCTTAGAGGGGATGCCTAACTATTCTGAAAATTTCTCTTTTCAGTAAAACCTGGAGACCTTTTTCTTTGTTTTATTCCTACTATAAAAATCATTTAAAGCCCATTTAATCAGGGTCACCCAGGTGCATGAAAGATCTTCAGGATGACATTTGTTACACACATCTTTTCTTGACTGGTCCCTCAAGAGGCAGGATTCCCCCTTTGGGCTTCTACAGTCCCTGCATCTTAGGGTTTAATCATACCAGAAGGATTTCTCCCCTCTGCTTTCCTGTATCCTGCTTTGCTTAGGGACAGTTGTGACATCTGCGGTTGGCATTTTGCAGTGAGTTTATCACTGCCTGACTTTACTGGCACTGGCATTAATATGGAAATGTGCTTGGCAGCTATTTGTGCTTTTTTAATATTTGGCAGCAGAGCATTTTGACTGCTCTCCCCTTTGAAAAACAAACATTTCTAAACTTCCTGTGTTTTTCTCAAGACTAAGCCAAGAGGAAAGATTTTTGGGGGTGATGGGATTAAGAAGAATTCAAAGCTATTTAAAAGAAAACTGAGAAACACTTCTGCTAAGAAATAGCTAAAAGGAGAGAAAATGATTCATCTGAAACCCTGTAAAACCAAAGCCATTTGAAGTGGATTGCAGAAAGTCTATACTCTCTCCTTTTCTCTCCCCTCCTTTTGTAATTTTGCAACCAGTTCTTCAAGTTTTGCAGCCCAAACTCTCCATGTCAGATGCTGGATTTTGTTCTCTGCTACAGAGCAGCATCAGGCCCAGATAAAAACCATACCTAAACTCCATCAACACAAGTGAAACTCTAATGAACTTCCCTGCAGAAAATACTAATCCTTCCAAAGCACAGGCTTATCTTACTTAATAAACATTGGAAGTGCTTGAAAGGGTTATCAGGTGTTCTGTATCTTGGTGTACCCACTCAAAGCAAAAACCATCAAACTTTTCCGAGTTGAATTATTAAGAACCCCAGCAACTTCTCACAAAGGTACAATGTAAGTGCCACCCAGATCCTGCATGTGCTTTTTTTTTTTTAACTCATTTGAAGAGCTCTTCAGACACTTCCATTGCTATTACCAAATGAGAAACCGCTGCAGGAAGAATGACTCAATGCAAACCCTCCAGGATGATCAGTGTCCCATGAATAACCTAATTGTTCTAACACTTTTCTAATGGATTTTTAGCAGTGGTGAGTGATTTGATGGGTTTCTTTAGAAACTAACCTGAAAAAACCTGCAGATTTCAATAGGACGTAACAGCCTTCCACTGAACAGCTTCTCATTGACTAAAACCTGGTGGTCATCCCTTGTGAAAGCAATCAGCTTTGTCAAAGTTAGATCTCTGGAATAAAGCCCTATGCCGTGCAGAGCAGAGAACTAATCATGATAAACGCTCATTATCCCAATAAAACTAAGAATTGTTATTATTTGAGCCCCACTTACCAGACTCTTCTATGGAGTTAAAATAAATTGCCAATAAAAAGGGAGCAGAGAGATTAAAGCGTCTCATTTTAGCAGTAGTCCCCGGTAAATTCTGTGTCTCTACATAGATGGAGCTTCCTAACTGCAGCTCTAAAGTATTTTTACTTTGCTCCACCTGATGACACAGCTCCCCAGCCCAACTGCCGTGCTGCTGAGAAGTACCTGGGGGTGGTAGGAATACAGCAGAGTCCCCGCCGGCCAAAGCCAATGTAACAGAATCACAGAGTCATTTGGGTGGGAAGGGACCTTAAAGATCATCTTGTTCCAACTCCCCCTAGATACCTCCCACTGGAGCAGGTTTCTCAAAGCCCCGTCCAACCTGGTCTTGAACACATTCAGGGATGGGGCATCCACAGCTTCTCTGGGCAACCTGTGCCAGTGTCTCACCACGCTCACAGTGAAGAGCTTCTTCGTAATTTCTAGTCTGAATCTTCCCTTTTCCAGTTTGAAGCCATCACCCCTTGTCCTGTCACTACAAGCCCTTGCAAAAAGTCCCTCTCCAGCTTTATCGTAGGCCCTCTTCACGTACTGGAAGGCCACAGTAAGGTCTGCCCAGAGCCTTATCTTCTCCAGACTGAACAACCCCAACTCTCTCAGTCTGTATTTACCCAATTAATAAGCAGAACCAACCATGATAGCCCATAAACAAATGTCTTGCTTGCTTATAACCTTCCCAGGCTCAGATGAGTAATTAAGCCAGTATCTCTTCACCACAACGTGATACATCTACCAAGAGCAAGCAGACACAGCCCAGTCTCACCTGGCCAGGCTCAGTTAACTGTGGCTTTGCAAGAGTTGTCACCAGAGAACCAGACAGGCATTTAGGTGGCAAGAGCCATTCTTTCTGCATCCTACACGTGCACATTTCTGTCCTGATTTAACGCAGGCTGCAGAGAATTGAAGAGACAGGTGAGCACCGTGGTATCTGCATCTCTTGGGCCTTTTCATAGCTCTGTCCTGAAAGGCAAAAGGACTGTCCAGCTAAAGTCTCTGAAGAGCCAGTTAACCACCAGCTACAGCTCAAATGAAGCAACGGGCGCTCTGATCCTTGGCAGCACTACACACCGTGTCCTTGCCCTCCCGGAGGTTTGCACACAGCAGCCAGAGCTGAGACCTCTGGCCAGAATCTTCAAAACTCTCAGTGTTCAGGATTTTTTAAATTATTACTTCTCAAGTGTTTTAAAATTATGTTTAAGATGCGATGCCCGATTGGTCACAGCCTTTATGATGCTGTGAATTCACAAACATCTGAAACAGAGCAGAAAAAGGAA
The DNA here is from genome assembly GCA_033439905.1 of Ceryle rudis. Classification (NCBI taxonomy): domain Eukaryota; kingdom Metazoa; phylum Chordata; class Aves; order Coraciiformes; family Cerylidae; genus Ceryle; species Ceryle rudis. The sequence continues at coordinate 67,691 of JAAGNO010011715.1, forward strand.
AATCTTACTTGCCCCTTTGCTTTCACAGGTTAGTTCCTTATGAGACAATTCTCAGCACTTGGTCTCAGCAGTGTACCAGGATGAGGCCCTTCCAGACTGTCTGCTGCAGTGGGGCACTTTGCAAGTCCAGAATTACTGGGTTGGTTTTTAATGGGACAGAACTGCACTGTTGGGTTTTGAAAATGCTGTGCTGCTTCCTGGTATAGAACAGGGATTATTGTTTGTATTTTAGGATAATTCCAACATTTCCCTCCACTCTATGCCAGTAGATTCTCTTTAAATGAATCCCTGATCTCCCCACTGCCAGGCCTGATGATCTACATGCGCCCGCTGTTTCTCTAGACTTCGTGCAGGTACTCCAGGAAGTCTGATCCAAATCATACTGGTGCAAAATATTCCCCACCAGTTAACTGGAAATCTACAATATTTTCACGTTACTTAATTATGGGTGGGAAGGTTACCTGCATGTTATCCACTCTTCATCCCATGGGAAGTACAATGTATAACACAGAAAAATTGTCTTAAAAAATTAAGTTATTTCATACCGTACGTGTGTATGTACATGAACAACAACAGAATGTCCAGGGGAAGAATTACTAAACAGAAATGAACCTAGCAAAACAAAAAAAACCCAAAACCCTCCAAGTATAGACTATATTAAGCATGGATTGATTTTGATTTCTCAGATTGCTGTGAGTGATTCCAGAAAGAAAAATACCTTTCATTCACTGCAATACTATTCAAAAAACATACGTGCTTCCATGCAGAGACCCAGTGCAGGACAGGACATTCATTTCAGAATACTGTAGACTTGCTTTATGTAGGGTGAATCTTAAACAGTAAAGAGAATGGTAAGGTGAGAAATGTAAGTGAGGTATTATTTATCTCACCCACCTCTGGAAAGAAGCTCTTAAAAAATGAGTTTTATATGGTTTAAATTACTGCACAAACCTTAACATAGTAGAATCACATCCAGGCAATTTCTGGACCTAATTCCCTCTTTCTCACTTAATCTGAACTAGATGACAAGTAAATCCACTGCAGCACAATGAGTTACATCAGAAAATTGTACAAGATGAGAATCGAGTTGTGTGAATCATCTGGGAATATTTTGCCCTTCCACAGCTCACCAAGGAGCTGCACAACCTGAAATACAGCGCCCAGTGCTCTTATGTACGGGAAACCCTTTTATACTCCCAAGGCAACAAAAGGAATCATACAACACAAACAAGAAGCAATTTAGGCCCTTCTCAAGATTATGACGCCAAATTAATCTATTAAAAAGCATTGTGTGAAAAATGCTATGTCATCAATAACATTTTATACCAGAAGGTCTGGCAGATGGAAAGGTTCAGAACCAGCTTAATCAGCAACGTGCCTGTCTCACAGTTTTATCTTCCCAGATATCAACCTACATTCAAGAGGGGTTACATTTGTTCAAATATACCCAGTTTAATGATCAACTCGCTGGTCTGACCCTTCTAAATTGAAGAGGAGTATAAATAGATGAAATTCTTCAACCCAGAACAGTCACACAGCAAAAACTGTTTGTAGGAAGAGTCTCTGCATCCTGAACAGCCAAAGAGTATCAGGAGCAGAAAACATGAAAATCATTCTAGTCTTTTTATACATTTCCCCACTTGCTCTTTCAGCTAGAGCTGAGAAGGATTATTCCTCCTTTGATTCTGCTGCATCTCCCGAGACAAAATCAAGATTTGCCATGTTAGATGACGTACGAATCTTAGCCAATGGACTCCTCCAGCTTGGGCATGGCCTTAAAGACTTTGTCCATAAGACAAAAGGGCAGATGAATGACATCTTTCAAAAACTTTACATTTTTGACCGGTCTTTTTATGAGCTCTCACTGCAAACTAGTGAAATCAAAGAAGAAGAAGAACAGCTCAGACAAACTACAGCCAGACTGCAAATCAACAATGAAGAGATAAAGAATCTCTCACAGGAGATGAATTCAAAGATTGAAGACCTCATACAAAACAAAATCCAGCTGCAAGAGAAAGTATGGGGACTGGAAGACAAAGTCACTAAACTGGCCATTATCCAGCCCTCGACGCAAGATACGAAAGAAATTTCATCACTCAAAGTAAGTAGATTTGTGACAGCTCCTGCCACACAAAGCCAAAGTAAACTGTAATGCCATTATTGGTAGTTAGGCAAGGGAAGCTCAGGTTTTCCCTTCCCCTTCGCTGTAGTACTACTGTGTATTTTGAGCAATAAATCACTGCGATGCTCTTAAAGAGTCAAGTGTCTTCATCTGACACATTGTTTAATTTGCAGTAAAATTCCCCACTGAAATCAGCAAGAAAATTGTGACAGAAGGCTCTGTATTTTTTCCAGCATTTTTTTTTTGCAAACCAGTTTTAAGAAATTCTGTAATAATATTAATAATTATAAAAACTTATTGCAATCAGAAACATGACGTGATTACCAAGCCCATAGGATTGTAGGTCGTCATGGAGGACGATGTCATGATGGATGTCTGTGTGTCAAAGCAGGAAGATGAATCCAGATCTCCCAAATCTGAGGCTAATACCCTAAATGCTGGGAACTGTTCCCTTTTTTGATCAGTGGAATACATCTAAGCTTGAAGGAAGGGCCAACTTCATAACATAATTCCAACCTTGTAAATGCTGTGGACATGTAGATGAAAGGCAAATAGCAACAACAAAAAAAGGACTACAAAGCTGCCTGTAGTTTGTCTCAAAAAAAAAAAAAAAAAAAAAAAAAAGAACCAACAAACCCAAACCACCAACAAAAAAGGTGTTCACATCAGAGGCAAAGAAATTTGCCCCTTCAGAGGCCAAAGAGGCAACTCACTGGAAAACAAGAGGTGATGTTAAATGGTTTGTGCCTCGCAAAACTGGCCCCATGGCAAGAGTTATGGAGTCAATGCCACAGTGAAGGTCTTCTGCTGCTTCTAACCACAACTCTCCTCCCTCCCTTCCTGTTCTCAGGCTTTCGTGGAGCAGCAGGACAACGACATCAAGCAACTTCTCAAAATTGTAGAGGACCAACATGTACAACTTGACAGACAGCACAACCAAATACTGGAGCTGGAGGACAAGGTACAGGAGAATCATCTCTACTTCTTTCAGAATTTGTCACCTCTTGTAACACTGAAGGAGTCGATGGCCCAACCATTCCTTCGGGTCAGTCATCCCTCTTGTTCACAGTTAGGTAGTGGAGAGGAGAGTATAAACAATTTTGACTGCAAACAAGCACCTTTTTAGGTGAGACTGACATGCTGCCAGGCACAGGGCTACAGCCGGCGCCCAACATAGTTAAAGGGTGGGGGTTCAAGAGGATGGGGACAGACTCTTGTCAGTGGCGCCCAGACACAAGACAGGGGACACCAAGGGGCACCAACTGGACACCAGGAGGTTCCAGCTGAGCATCAGGAGGAACTTCTTTGGTGTGAGGGTGTCAGAGCCTGGCAGTTCCCCTTTGTGGGCTGTAACTGGAATGCGAGGATCTGTACTGGGAGTGAGAGGTCTTTCTCTGCGGGGAGCTTTCCGATGTAAAGGAGATTCATGGGAGAAGTAGCCTGGCTTTAGTAGCTGGGTTTTAATTGCCCTAATGTATCTGCTCTTCCTTGTCTGTGGGCTCTGGGTTGTTTTTCCCTAAATCTCACCGGTGTCTTTGCCTGTTGTGTTGTTTAAGAGGCAAAACAGCTACTTCTGTCTCGCTCATAATAATCAGCGGTTTACTTACTCTTGCACCTTTTGTACCAAAAACCACCAAAGTACTGGGCAAAACACGCATGCGCTGGTTCTTGTGAGAGACCAGTATCGTTCATTCCCTTTTTAACTGGGAGGCTGAGGCAGATGAAGCAGCTTTGTGAAGGTCACACTGGAAAGTACGTGGAAGCTGGGGAATAAACAGCAGGACTCCTGTCTCTGCGTCCCAGTCGTGCCCTCTCCCGAACTGGTTTCCTAAGGAACCCAGCAATATTTCAGAGTGATTTTGTTGATTAAAACAGTGGAACTCAACCATATGTGGACATCCATGTCTTGAGTAAGGAGGTAAAAAAAAAGTAGGTGCTTCCTTTCCTTTGTATTCTTCCTGATATTAGACATTCAAGCCCAAAACTAAAGATTATTAGTAGCCAGGTGTTGGAAGGAAAAAGACATTGTCCAGATGCTCAGTGCCGCCAGCATCTGTGTACTTAAATGCATCATTCTGAGATCATCCATCTTCTTTTGGTAGCGTTGAGCTGTCTGCTGCCATCCTCGAAGCTCTCGAGCGGACTCTGCTACCTCTGGATGTGTTGTTCTTCCTCGGTGGAACATTTTCCAAGGAAGGACTGAGCGTGAGCACACACACATCTGCCCGGGTGGGAAATTCAGACCTCTCTGATAAATGTGAAGTTGCTGTTTACAGCCAAGAATGGATGAAAGGAAGAGATTTGCTTCAAAAAAAATGGAATAATGGGGGAAAACATCTGTTTCTGTAGCAGTTACAAAGAGCAGACTCAGAAAGGTCGGTTACAGTGGCAGGTAGCAGCTGCCCACCGTGTCAAAGGCATGGAGATAAACTTAAGGGTTTGAAGCTCGAGCCTGTTGGGAATCATAGAATCCCAGACTGGTTTGGGTGGGAAGGGATCTTTCAAGGCCATCTGGTCCAACCCCCTGCAGGGAGCAGGGCCATCTGCAACCAGAGCAGGGTGCTCAGAGCCCCGG
>JAAGNO010011715.1:72487-89448 GCA_033439905.1 Ceryle rudis
TCTCTCCAGAGCAGGAGACTCCACAGCCTCTCTGGGCAGCCTGGCACAGGCTCCCACCCCCTCACACCAAAGAACTTTCTCCTCCTGCTCGACTGGAACCTCCTGGTTTCCAGTTAGTGCCCATTGCCACTCTCTCTTTCACAGATGGGCAATGTGAAGTGGAAATCAGCAGAGAATATTCCAGGTAAACCATTAATGAACCGGAGAGTGAGAGGCCAGTTTAACAATGCTGTGATACAGCATCATCTGGAGGAGCCAACACTTTCTATGGGATTTCAGCCTCTCTCTGACCCCGTTGTGTACAGAGGACAGTGAAACATATATACTTTCAAATACCTGGTCATAACTCATATCTGTGCTGCTTTGCATAGATTATATCAAGTAGCAGGAAATAGAGATTCTCTTGCTGTGGAGTAAAGCAGTTGTTGTTTGATGGTAGAGAGGTGAAAGTGCAGTGCTGGGATCCTGGCCAAGGTACTAAAAGGATCCACATTTTGAGTCAGTGGGCTAAGCTATGGCCACATAAAATTGACTCGCTCACTCAAAGTGTGTATCTCATCGTACTGGCCAGGCAAAACCTAACTGGTTTCTTAATGTAGCCCAGTTTAATGCCTAAAGTTAGGTATGATGAATCTAGACCTAAATATTTGGCCTTGTAAGGAAAACATAGACAAATTCTGTTCACTGCAATTCAGAAATAAAGTAATAAATAAATAAAGTAGGTGTCTGTGTATGCAGGGGGAGAGGGAAGAGGAGAGCAACAAGTAGATTAGGACATCATTCAAACAACTCAAAAGATCTGGGCATAACCTTAATGTTTGGGGTTTTTTTTCCCCAACTCTTCATGTGACTCGGGTTGAAATCTTTTAACTGTTTCTGGATTTTCAGGTGTTTGAGTGTGTAGAACAGCTACTCTCTCAATGGAACAAAATAACACGAGGGAAAGTGATGTAGACTAATAAAGCTTTCAGCTGCTGAATTTCCTACCTGTTGTTCTAATAAGAGAGTAATTCCTCCAGTGGGAGGAAGTGATCGTGCACTTCATTTCATGTAGAGGTGGTATGTGGTTCTTTATTATGTCTTCCCTTTCTGTCCTCTGTTGTGGTAGCAAGGTAATTTTTGCCATGCATTGTGAGGTCTGAGGTGTGAGAAACAAGGCTGATGAGAGAAATCGCTTCCCCATTAATGTTACAAAATCTTTTATGCAGCAATTGAAGCACACTGAGTATGAACAACCCCGTAACTTTCTGTACCCAGCATCTCTATCAGCTTATCTTCCTTTTATCCTACTAACAGTACCAGAAGTTACTCCACGTGAACATACCCCAGGAAGCAGAGCGTTAGATGAATGCCCGTTTTCTCTGTTGCGTTGCCTGAGCTGGAGAGAAACTTGTCAGACTGTTTGGGTATGGAATGAGTTATCCTTCTTCACTTGCAACATGTAGTAAGAGGTCCTGCAAACTAAACATGCCACAAAGAATATAGGTTCTTTCTATATTTTGTTCAAGTTCTTCTCTTCCCTGCTCTTGCGACATAGCATTTGTAGCTTGGCTCCAATCACTTTCAAATATGTTTTGAGTTTCCACGGCTATAAGAAGCTTCACCTTCATCTTGACATTCTTACCTGCCTTGTTCAGACATGCAGAGCCACGTATTTAGTGCCTCATCAGCACTGAATCCGTGACAGGGAACTTCTGGTTTAATCTAGATTGGAGTACAGTGATCTGGTGCTTTGAAAAGCAGGTTGGAATGGAGTAATGGGAATAAGACAAGGATTTCTTAGGAGTTTCAGTTGCTAAAGGTTGGTAGGAGAATGCTTCCATAAGTTTCCATCATTTCTTCAAGGGGTTAAGGCATCCAGCCCATGACTGTGGGTGCAGTTATCACCAAAACCGGGCATAATCAGCTGTACTAACCCCAAAGGGTGTAACATGGTGTGACAGAAAAGAGATTCTATCACTCTTTCTATTCAGCAAGTCTGTGCTGAAAATCTTGAGTCATACGCTGATGCTTTTAGGGGCAGTAGATAAGATCTGTTATTATGAAAGAAGACGTTGCATCATATGTAGGTGCAAGGATACAGTTCTGCCAATGCCACCCATCCATTCATACTGTAAAACCTTACGTCTGTGTTTCAGCGTAGATATCCGTGCAAACACGGCAGCAAACATGGTCACACCGCTGTTTGTGTGACCGTCTCGAGTGGTGTGCAGCAGCAAGTTACTAGGCACGAGCGTAAGAAGTCTCTCTGATGTTTTCTGTCTTCTGAACTCCCAGCTTTTTCACGCAGTCTTTGTCTCTTGACTGACCTCCACTAGTTGCATTACTTAATCCTTCAGAAATTTCTGTAAAGTAGCACAAACAGAAACCACCTTCGCTGTGTCGTTGGCAGGAGGATCTCTCAACACAGTGCTAGTTAACTAGGGGAGTAGACCCAAATGATGGGGAACATCTGGAAAGAGTATGGTTGGTATCAGCACTGTGCCACATTGACTGCTCCACTAAAAAAATATTTATCAAAGTCTTGCTCATCTGACTCTTTCCTAGACCAATACTGAGGACTGTGAACAAAGTACAATGAAGAATTTCTAAGGATTTACTAAAGGTCTTCGTCAGCATCGTCGTGGATCCAACAATGTGATTCCGTTGTGTGGCTCTAGAGGATGTGTTCGAATTAAGCTACAAGCCACTGGTGATGTCTTCCCTAAAACATGATCTTTGATTCACAGCAGAAAAGAGGGAGTTCATGGTAATCCAGTGGGCCCAGGCAGCAACAAGAGTTGCAGTGTTTTGGACTGGAGGGGAATATGGATCAGCATGCTTTGGGTTTGGTTCTTATACGTATGGTGTGCCCACCTCTAAGGATTTATGCTGTGTTCTTGTAATGAACTTCCATGAAAGCTATAAAGACTTCAAGAGATGTCCTGTTAGAGCTTTTCACAAGTCCGTCATGATTTACATTCGTCAGCTTGATCAATGACCAATGAAAATCATAGAACCATAGAATCATTTTGGCTAGAAGAGACTTTTAAGATCATCAAGTCCAACCATTAACCCAGCACTGCCCAGGCACCACTGACCCTTGGCCCTCAGCACCACAGCTCCACAGGGGGCTTGGAAACCCCTCCAGGGATCATGGGGACTCCACCCCTGCCCTGGGCAGCCTGGCACAGCCCCGGACAACTCTCAAGGGGGTGGAAGAAATCGTTCTGCTCCAACCTGAATCTCCCCTGGTGCAACTTGAGGCCGGTTCCTTTTGTCGTGGTGCTTGTTCCCTGGAAGCAAAGCCCAACCCCCCCTGGCTCCAACCTCCTTTCAGGGAGCTGTAGAGTGAGAGGGTCTCCCCTGAGCCTACTTGAGAGGGTCTCTCCTGAGCCTCCTTTTCTCCAGGCTAAACAACACCATCTACAATTTCTCTGGGCAACCTGTTCCTCTGTCTCACCACCATTATAAAAAAAAATGATCCTTTCCTTTCAATCTAAATCCAAACTCTTCCAATTTAAAACTGTGGCTTCTTGTCCTGTCACTGCAAGCCTTGGTAAAACGTCTCATTACATCTTTCTTATAATTGATATTGAACCGACCTTGGCTTCATCAGCCTTAGATATTGAACCAGCCTTGGCTTCATAACAACTGTGAACTGAGGTCAGCAGAGGAGCAGAAAGACTAAAGCATATTTTGGGCATAGGCGCTTAGCATGAATCTTTACAGGTATGTGCATCAAGAGACGCAAAGCTCTTTCAGACCCATGTGAAGTAACGTCTTATCCACAGCGCCCATTTGGCCAAACAGTCCAACATCTGAAGGCCTCAGTGAAACATTAGGACCTTGCCAAGTCCTCACCATGGCTATCTTACCTGCCTCTTGCTGTAAACTCCAAGAAGTAGCACTGATCCTACTTGTCATTCTCTAACGGTGCACCACAGGAGCAAGAAGAAAAGAAAGAGAAGGAACAGGAGTTACAGGTCACAAATAATTACTTATGGATGCAAGTTGCATTCTCCTCCTATGTATCGCATTGTTAGAAATTATACTTTATTTTGTTAAGTTTTATTTTGTTTGTTTACTCGACTTAATTAACGCTTTTTAAATTATTATCATTGATTTTTATTATCTTTTGCTGCTGTTTTCAGAGGCCACTGCTTATGGAGATATCAGGGTATGTTCTGTGGTTGGCTGCTCTGATGACATCCTTCAGTTCCTTGCATTGTTGAAATTTGTAGCATCATTTATTACTGAAATTGTTCCTGCTGCCCACACAGCTGTAATGAAAGGGGAACCCATTTAAAAGATTCTACTGAGTCACAGTAACAAAGGGAGCAGCATGAGCCAGCCACTAGCCTGATGTTCTACCAGTCCAGAAGAGCAAACAGAGGAAGGCACAGAGCCCAGTATGCTGCTGATCAAGCAAATTAATACCCTGTCCTCTTTCTTGCTATTCCAAATGGTTTTCATGCCACAAAAGAACGTATTAGCAGATGAGTCTAAAGCACGTCAGGAACACAAGCACTACACAGCCCAGATCTCCATGGATTACTTACTAGGAGGTTCTCCAAATGCGGGAACTGGTTTTGGAGTCCATCAGTATTCAGGTTGCATTTCACATAGGAATATTAAACTAATTTTGCAGCATTTGTGCAGGCCAGCAGAGGCTACAGTAAAACTACCTCATGTGTTGGCTCACCTAAGATGTTCTGAAACAAAGATGAGCTTGCATTCTGCTTTCCAAATGCACATGGCATCTGTAGTTGTATCTTCTGTCAAGTGTCCGAAACCATGGAAGAAGGGATAGGTAGAGATTCTTAAAACACAAAAAGGCTCCTACAATTGATTGATGATCCAATCTCAGTAAAGCACATCAATTGGGTCTACAGTTGGCTGGTGGCTGGTCACCAGTGGTGTTCCAGTGGTTCTAGGGCCAGTTCTGTTCAACATACTCATCAACAATCTGGATGCAGGAGTGTTCTGATGACATGAAACTGGGAGGTGCTGTTGACTCTCTCGAGGGACAAAAGGCTTTGAAGAGGGATTTAGGTACATTGGAGCATTGGGCAATCATTAATGATGTGAAATTTAACTTGAATGCACAACAAAGCTGGTGAAAGGGCTGGAAGGAATGTCCTCTGAGGAGCAGCTAAGGACTCTGGGGTTTTATAGTTTGAAGAAGAGGAGGCTGAAGGGCAACCTCACTGCTCTTGGTAGCTTCCTGAGGTGAGGACTTGTCTAGCCTGGAGAAGCACTCAATGCTGGTCAATATCTGAAGGAGAGGGGGCAAGAAGAGGGGACCAGGCTCTTGTCAGGGGTGCCCAGTGACAGGACAAAGGGCAATGGGCACCAGCTGGAAGCCAGGAGGTTCAATCTGAGCAGGAGGAGCAAGTTCTTTGGTGGGAGGGGGTGGGAGCCTGGCCCAGGCTGCCCAGAGGTTGTAGAGTCTCCTTCTCTGGAGAGATTCCCAACTGGGAACTGGCCCCCTGCTCTGGGTGCCCCTGCTGGATGGAGCAGGGGGGTGCCACCAGATGATCCCCAGAGGGCCCTTCCAACCCTCACCATGCTCGGATTCTGCAATTCACACAATGACCAAGAACACAGCTTTGAAATTCTGTCTATGAACACCAAGCTGCTGTATTTTCTGACTGCTAATTTTATTTTTTTTCCCTTCAGTTATTATCTATCATATTATTGTTCTTCCACTGGTCTTCTAAGCATCATTAGTATCATTACCTCCTACCTCTTTTCTTCTTTTCCAATATTCACTCCAATAGGGAACCATGTTCTGCAGTTCAACATGTGTCACCGTAACACTGGGTATAACTGACACGCTCATATTTAATTTATTCCTAAGAGGAGGCTATAAATGGAAAATGCATTTTGGCCTAAGGAACTGTGGGTTCTGTGCTCTTTAGCTGTTGCTGTTATTTGTCTAAGTGATGTCACCTGAGGAAAGAAGTTAAATCTGTTTGCCCATTAAGGTGCGCCTCGTGAGAACGGGTCATTTACTCGCCTCATGAATCCTACCTTGTTTGAGCAGTGGCAGAGCTGACATTCATGAAACTGAAATTCACCAGTGAGGTTCTGAAGTTATTTTTATGCTGTAAATTGGGTATTCTAAAGGATTGCATCCACAAGAGAAATTATTCTCTGTGTGACATCGTTCGGCTTGATACACGAATCTCATCATTTCAGAGCCTTGGGAAATTAACAGCCTGTAATTACGGTTCTTTCAGCTAAACCACATCGAGCTGCAGGATCTGGCAGAGAACTCCTTCCTGGGGGAGCAAACTGAAGCAGAGGTCACCCCCTTTCCTCTGCGCAGCGCTGCAGCTCTAACATACCCCTCTAACGGTGAGACCTTATCTCTTAGACCTGACTACACAACACGCTGCACTTGCAGCGTGAAAATCCCACCTGGGTTTTTCAGGGCCAAGGACTAAAAGCAAAAGTCTCCTGTGGTGGGAATGAGCTAGGTCTCCTGCTTTGGGAAAAATGTCATCACCTCGTTAGCCCACTGTACGCGTGCTTGTCTCTGGGGTGACGTGAACAAAGTCCAAAAATACAGTAACCCTGTCCTCAATCCATGCCCTCCAGTCACCTCTTGTAAACACGTGCTGTGAGCATCCATCTACTGGCACCTCTGGCACTGCCGATGCCTGTCTCGGAGAACACGAACAGAAAACTCCATTCTTTCACACTGGCTAATCAATTATAAGATTTGGAAGAGCTTTCTTCAAAGTTGAGAGGCGTTTTCCAACTGAGGGAATGGTATTTATGGGGAACTTTACAAGGGGCAGGAAAGTCCATTTGTCAGAGTCTAGTCTTAGGCCTTACAAACTTTCCAAAATTTCCTAAATGGAAACCTTGCCTAACTTAAAATATACAGGCTGTGCAACCTACCTACGACTTGGCAGCTGGACTACCGGACCCAAAGCAGTTCATCCATTTCAAGACACGTATTGTAAAATAAAATCACCAGAAAGATCGTTCTAGTTTTTGCTTTGGCTCTATCCCATATAGATTTTTAAGTTACAAAGCTGGATTAGAACTTACCACAATCCAAACCAGGATTTGTAAGTGTCTGCTGTTTGCTCCCCTAGGTGCCGCTCCTGACTGCACTGCTCTTTATAACAGTGGCACGCGGTCCAGTGGTGTTTACACTATTAAGCCCAACGGCTCAGAAGCTTTCGATGTCTACTGTGAAATGAAATTTGGTAAGACGGCTGTGCTAGCAACAGTCTAATTTGCGCATAAGTAGTTTCTTTTAAGCCAAAAAAAACCCTCTGTCTCATCCCAAAGTACACCAAAATTCAGCACAAGTTATGTATCCTCCTGACTTCTCTTACTGGCCTGCCTCTGCTCTGAGCTCAGGTTTCCCATATCCTGAAGCCTCCTTAACACTGCTTTCATTCTTTACTCACCTTTTGTTTATACTGAGGAAAGGACTTTCAATCACATGACATAAATTAAGTACATTAAAAAAAACCCCAAGCTTCTTTAGCTATAGAAAATGGAAATGGCAATTCTAAATGCTATTATATTGCAACCACGAATGGCTTTTGCAAATAGAAATGAAGAGTAAATAGTAAATACCTTAGTAAAATTTGTTTCATTAATAAGGGTTATTTTTGAGGTTTGGGTATAGCAAACCAACCCAAAGAGGTGAGTCCTGGAGACAGGATTCCTGTATCATACCTGGGTGAGGCAGAACAGTCAGGACCAGACGCACAGCACCTACCCAAACCCTATCTCTGCAAGAAACCCCTTTGTCTGTTCCTTTCGCTACTGCCCAGTTTGTCCAGTTCACTGTTCCCTGGTTTTTTTTCACCTCAGAATGCAACATCCTGCAGTGCTGCTCTGTGCACAGTCCCTTTGCCACGGCTACCTGGAGAGCCTGGGAACACACCGGGGCAAACGTTGCAGGGCCGTGTCATTTGTTTGATGTGTAAACAGAATGGCAAGGGGTTGCCCTCTGCTAAAAGCTCCTTTGCTTACATTTGCTGAAACTGGTAAAACGAGGGTGTCATGACCTGGTCAGGAGACAGCCCCCACCACAGCCCTACTGGGGGCACGGCCTCCAACACTTTATACCTTCTGTGGAGTTCCGGTCCCCGCAGTCAAGCGCTATCAGTGGAGGAAGTCTGACAACCTGATCAAACGTCTGGATCATTTCATATCTCTTTTTTATCATTTTCTCTATGTTTGTGTCTCCCAGCCCTCATAAACAAATGAAACCCAGTTAAGGCAGCTTAACAAAGTAAGTCCAGTGAGCTGAGTCACCACAACTGTGGCAGAGGGCACTTGAATGGCCCGAGTTCTGTTCAGCCGTGCTCACTTGAATTTCTTTCATGAAGATTTGGGCTAACCCATTCTACCTCAAAACTGGAGCACCCATGAACACACTCATGGACAGCTAATAAGGCCAAGGCCAAGATGAGTCGGGCACCCGCTCTCCGTACAGCCGAGAGGCCGTACAACTCAGGACAGTGCACTCAGCTCTGTTGCAAAACGAAGAGTAAGTCAGACTCATATGGAGCCACCTTCAATGCAAACCCATTTTCCTCTTCACCATGGTGGAGAGCGAGCTCGCAGAGGGCGGCCGCAGCAGTGCCGTCTGTAGGTCAGCAGCTCGTGGCCTCAGTTACTTTCCATCTTCTCTCTTGTGCTTTACACAACTAAGCCAGGCTTGTGACTTGTCTCTCCCTCCATTCGCAGGCAGCTCCTGGACTGTAATCCAGAACAGAGTGGATGGATCACTAGATTTCAACCAAACCTGGGATGCCTACACAAACGGTTTTGGTGACCTCAACGGTAAAAATGCCCTTTTTTGTGTCTTTTCTTTGTATCGGTTGATTTGAGGAGCTGAATTTTTTTACTGAAAGGTGTTCAGATGACAGCAGACAAAACCTGCAATCGAACCTGAACAGCTTACCCAATTAGCAGAACACCAGAAAGTGGGTACCGGGAAACATAACCCGGTAGAATTCTCAAAGACGCACCTTCAAATATGTGTTTAGAAGCAAGGCCAGAAGGCTTTCAGAGCTACTTTAGTTAGTGAGGTTTTACTATTTATAAAAGCACCTCCCAAAGCCTTTAAAATATACAGAAATGCAAAACCTCACCAAGTTGCTATCCCTACTTTCTCTAACCTTTCTGGCAATCCTGTTTCCCTTAAAACCACCAGACCATTTTTTCCACCCTCAAGAGAGCCCGAGGCTGCCTGTGCTCCCGTGCACAAGCACCTCCAGCTTCTCCCAGTGGCCAATCCCCATCATGGCTGGATAGGGTGAGGAAACACCCACGTTCCCCTGTTAATCATCAACCCAAGTAACCTGAAGCACCAAGTGCTGCCCAACAGCTGCCCTGTTTTTCCCTGTTTTTCTCATACGATGAGAGGAGTCTAAATTTGTTTAGAAAAGGTTTTGACTTTCTAGGCATAACACAGATCAAAACCTCACCCAGCGTGGGCAGCAATACTGACTTACTTCCACCTCTTTTACAATAAAGAGCTGCCATATCTCAACCTTTCCCACATTTTGGAACAGTAGCTCACAACTGAACTAGACTTTTACCTCTATAGCTTGTGCGATCACGTTGAACGTGCAGCTGCTCCTTGACTGGTCTCCAATTCCCACGTGCTACACCAACACAAAGCCACATCTTTTCAGACTCAGAGAGGTTTTGCAGAGGACTGCACCACTCTCAACTACGTCCTACTCAGTTCTATGCTGCATATTCTGAGGTGATAAAATCTAACAGGCTACTGCTCCTCACCTGTAAATTGTGGCAGTATTTGACTCAACCATCTCATCTTCTATTACTTTAAATGCCACCTGCATGTATGGCACTCCTTCAGCTATGGTATTTCTACATGTGGCAACTGCCATCGTGCACTGCTACCGGCAGCGCTGATCATAAGCTACTTAATGAATCTAATTTATGAAGCTAATTAAAGTAATTATCAGGAATTCTAGCAAAAGAAAAAAACCTCTGAAGTTAAATTCACTTTGTACAGCAGGGTATCGAAAGCTCAGTTTAGTTCTGCAGCTCTTTTCCTTAAAAGCTACAATTGCAATTAGGTTTTATGTATGTCATTTGCTTCATTTGTCACACAGTTCCAATTACACGCGGTTTAAATGTCTTGAGCTCCCTCTCAGAGTTTCGCAAGAGGTGGGAAAGTTGAGAGAGACCCTCCAGCTCATTTATATCTCTTGCTTTTATTGATCACCGGTGTGCAATTAAGAAGAGGTAAACAAAAGGAATGTAGCAGGAGACCTCTGGAAAGATCAACAGTCCCCAGGACTCGTATTATTGATTTAATTAAAGCAATGAATAAATCCTTCTAAATACTGTATTTTCACACCTACTACCCACAGGTTATCTGTAAAAACAAATTTAACAGCAGCGTGAGCGATACGGGGGTTTAGGGAAAGTTTGTCACATAACCCCTTCCCCACTAACTCTGCCCAGCGACTTCTGTCCCCTGACCCTCACCTCTGACATCTCTTGATTCTGACATAGCGCAGCTCTTCTCAACACGTATTTTCAAACACTGCTGTTTGAAAGGTGAAAGAGCTATCCGAGGTATGGGCTGGAGATCTGAAAAACGTGGCATGTTCACCCCTCGTTCTGTATTAACAGCATCTATTTACTACAACTTTGCAGAGGAATTCTGGCTGGGCCTCAACAAGACCCATTCCATTACTAACCAAGGGGACTACATCTTACGGATCGAGCTGCAGGACTGGAAAGATAACAAGCGTTACATCCAGTACACATTCAGCTTGGGCGGCCCCGACACAGACTACACGCTGCAGCTTTCACGGATCTCCGGCAGCATCCCCAACGCCCTGCCAGAGCAGACAGAACTGCGGTTCTCAACTGCAGACCATGACGTGGACATCATAAATGAGTTCAACTGTCCAGAAAACTACCTAGGTACCAGTATGCAGAGTCCATTAACACGTCTTTGTTCCACAAAGGACAGTGGTATGTTTTATTGGGTAGTTACTGGTACAAGCCTGGCTTTAGGTACAGAACAGAGAGGGTAGCAGCATCTTTCCACTTGCAGATCAGGGCAGAAGATGACGGGTTTTTGTAGCAGAGTCCTACAACAAGGCATCACCTTTCTGGTTTATGGATAGGGAGAACTAAAGCGTAGCAAGGCTGCGCAAATGACCGGCATTGGAAACAGAACCAGCAGCATAGGGTGAAATAAAACCCCAGATGAGATTCTGAGCTATGAAGTAAGGGGCAGTTCTTCCTCTGATGCCTGGTCTAGGTCAGATTGTTTAATTACTTCAAGAAAAACAGAAGACAAACTGACTCTTCACTCCATTTTAACTAGAACTCAAAAGTTAAGAGTGATGATGAGTTTTGATTCCAGATTTTAGCTGTTTGCCAAGGACACGTGCTACAGCCAGTCTCAAGAGAGCACAGGAGATGCAAGGCTGAAGACATTTCTCCTTAAAGATAATTTGGATAAAGGATTCCTAATTCTTGGATTCTGTGAGGCTTTTAAGTTTTGCCACTTTATAGCAAAAGGCAAACAATTGAACAAGCTGTTAATGATTAAACCACAGGATCCAGAACTGACACCTACTTCATGCAACAAACATTTTGCATGGCATTCCAGGCTTCAAAATTGTTCACGTCTGAAACAACGCCGAGAGCATTACTCAGCTCTGGTGACCATAAAGCAGATGGCCAATGACTTCCAAAAAGCTACACTTTCGTATTTATCACAGAGTCCCTGCCAGACCTCTGCATACAGAATTGGGCTTATAATTTAAGATCAGGGTTAAGGACACTAGCCAATAACAGAGAACTTGTTAACTAAAGGCTCTTCAGCCTCCCGTAGATGCAGAGATTTAACTATTTGTACCCGATAAAAATATCAGCAAAGCAGAAAGTCAGTTGTAGAGGGTGACAGGAAACATGGGAATGTGGAGTTAACTTCCTAAGTGTCCCAATCCAGGGGCAGCATTTCCCTGTGCAGTTTTCTATGCACCACTACTGCTACATTAAGTGGACCATACAGGGAGGACAACGGCTTTATATTGGCCCTCAACTTGCAAGGCTAAGGGTGTAACGTGCAAGCACCATCTCATATGGGGACACTGGGTAATTGTCACTTCTCCTGGAACCGGTCTAAAGAAGATTTATGTTGCAGTCAGGAGCTGTCTACTCTGTGCACAATACGTTAGGGTCCAGCCGACACTAACTGACATTACAATATTTTTCCTTAGGAGGTTGGTGGCACAGTGAGTGTGAAGAAACCAATCTGAATGGGAAATACGTTGCACCGAGGTCGAGAGGGAGACTAGACAGAAGAAAAGGCTTGTACTGGAAGCCTAAGAAAGGAAGATACTACTTGCTCAAGTCAACCAAAATAATGATACACCCAACAGACTTAAAAAGTTTTCACTGAATGCTTAACCTGATGCATTTTGATTCAGAACATATAAACTGAACATTCCTACACCAGAGAAGCTCACGGTATGTTTAATAGCATGTCTAAACCCATACCCTGTATGGTGTCCTCTCCAATACATAAAACCCGATGCGCTTGTGACGGTCTTAACAGCGTTTGGTGAGTATTCCCAGTCCCTCTAGCCCAGTGACAATGTGCTGTAACTTTCAGGGAGCTTTTACCTCCGCAGGATGAAACTCTTAACACCCAGAAATCAACCGCCTACTCATGTATTAGATAATACTCCTTGGGGGAATGGGTTCTCAGGCTGTTGACTTTGTTTCTGGGTTGCGTAGCAGGGAACACAAGTGTGTTTCGGTAAACGAAGGTCTGGCAAAGAATCACAGAATGAAGAAGACATTTAAGTATTAACCTATGGAAGGGGGGGAATTTCATTCTGTAAAGCAATTAATTTGATGTTTGGCTCACGTTATTGTTGTGGAATGGTTCTATAAGCAAACGGAAGATGGGCAATACTCTGTTTTAGGGTTCCTTGTATTTCCAGACACGTTTTCATCAGCTATTGACGTGCACACAGACATCGAGTAAGCCAGGGCACAGGCCTCATCTTTTACATACCATACTTTGAAGAACAACTTAAGAACTACACTTGCTTTCCTGAAAGTTAAGAGCTAAGCTTCAAAACGTACTGAAATGAGCGAGAGATCTTTTCTTCTTGTTCGATATGGAACCACAGCCATCCCTTTGTCACCTTTTAGTACACCTACCTAAGAAACTAACTGAAAGAGCAAGCAAGCACACAACAAAACACCTTTCAGATAGACAACGGTTGCCTGTGGGGCAACTCCAGAGGAGTCAATGGTACCAACCAACCCTGTAGGGACAACCTACGTGACAGTGTTGGTTCTACAGCAGCACTATCGACATGCTTTGTGGACGGGCGGCCGTGGGAGTGTTGACTGACAAAAACCCCAATTCTGTAGTTGGACTGAGTCATATTGACTCATATATCTTAACCTAACCCTTGTACATACCGATTTTCTATCTCAACATTTGCAACCGTACAGAAAATGGTTTTAAGTTGTGACTTGTCACAGTGAAACAAGTGTGAACAGAATGTGTTAATTACAGAAAAACAGAAAAAATAATTTCACCTCTCATGGACTTATTAAAAAGAAGAGATCACACAGTACTGCTTATTTGTACTGGTGTATTGTAATGTTTAACTACCTGTCCAACCTCTAAAAATAAATAAATAGATAAATAAACAAACAAATAAAACTGTAGAAAATACACAGGATCTGGAACTCTACCAAACTCTTGTAAGCTTTGGTTTGTAAAAGCCTGGTTTGTATTTATCCAACTTTTACAACAAGAACGATCAGATTTGATAAGTAAATTGGTGAAATTACTCAGCTGAAGAAGATGATTCTCCTCAGACGCGTAATGTTTTAATGTTTTCAAAGATACCATGCAAAAACTTTAAATTACTTGGGGTCCATAACGAAAAGAAATCTGCTCCCCACCTGGGCTTAGTGACAGAAAGGTTATTGTCCTCCAAGATACTTTAGAAGAATTTCTTATTTTCCAGATCTTCAGAAGATTTTTTCCAAGCATTGTAAACAGAGAAATCAAAATGGAAATATGAACCAAGAGATTCCACATTTTCTTCATTTTTATCCCCCACTTTAAAGAAAAAACTCACTGCAAGGGTCAGGAAGTAATAAAAACAGTACAAGGATGATGACTTTTCTAGATAGACAAAGAAAAAAACCAAACCTACATAAACCAGAAAAGAATTCAACTAAGTTTCACTGTGAATTTTGTGAAATTGAGAAACCTCTCTCCTCAGTGTTCACAGCCAAGCTTTATGCAAATGTTTGTCCCTTCACAACTGTGTATTTTCTACTGTGTCAATCTGGACCCTTTTTGTGCCTCTGGCACAGCAGATCTACTGATAGAGCAGGTTTTGCAACAAACCAGACGATAAGGTAGGAATTCCAAGACTTGCAAGTCTCAGGCCCTGAAACGTGAAACAGATTTCAAAACTCTAACCTGTATGTGGTATTTGGAACGTAGACATCCCTGGCAGGAAACTCCAGGATTTCTCTTGTAGGTCTAACTCTGCTGTCTGGGTAAAGTTTGACTTGCAGCAACTCTGGCGTTAGACAGTAATGAGGATTCTCTGGAGCTGGAGATATGTCTATCTTTAATTGAGCTGTAAGAAGAAAATCATTTGATTACAATAAATAGAAGTTAATTTAAATCCAAAAGCATACTCATGCTTTGTTTCTTCAGGTTAATATTTATATATAAAGTCCATAAATAAACAAATACTAAATTACAGTCAAAAGTGGATTTGTTAAAAACAAATAACAGTGACTCCAACTGCTATCTAGGGCAGCTGGGGTAGCAGATAATAAGAACCCACGGGAAAGATGTATCTTAACAAGTCCCAAATGCTGTTTTCATAGGCAAGCTGGGGAAATACAATCTAGATAACGCTACTGTGAGGCCCAACTATTGTTACAAACAATACTCAAAGTCTTATCAGGAATCTGGCGGATCAAACTGGAAGGATACACGTGTAAGACACTGGAGACAAATTCATCGGTACTTGGCATGAGGTCTTAGGAGGAGCAGCAAAACCAGTTTAGAGCACCGTGCTTGAAGAAAAGCACGGACAGACTGAAGAATCGCTAGCAGAGACTGACAGGCAATTTTAACATCACAACCTTTGAGGAAAGGTTGAAAAATACCTGAGACTGGTCAGGCTACAAAATGGAGAATAAGAGCGAACTAATAACAGTATTCAAGTACTTGAAAGGTTGTGATAACTGCCCTGAGGGCACGACAGACCATAATCAGATTAATCTGCAGCAAGATAATTTTGCAAAGTTTTCTCAATACCTAACCTCACTACAAGGCCAGCTGAGTGCTGGGAGAGATGATCTAGGGAAGCGGTGGGATTGCTGTCACTGGAGATTTTTTAAGACC
Source organism: Ceryle rudis (assembly GCA_033439905.1). Lineage (NCBI taxonomy): Eukaryota > Metazoa > Chordata > Aves > Coraciiformes > Cerylidae > Ceryle > Ceryle rudis. The sequence continues at coordinate 87,909 of JAAGNO010011715.1, forward strand.
AGGTTAAGTAAATATTGGCAGGAATAGCACAGGTCAGGGACCAGGGATGTTTCACGGCCGGCGTGCCAGCGTTTTCCTTTCCCTTTCTCAAACAGAGGTGGAGTCTGTTCCTATTAACCAAGTGGGAGCCAGGAGAGAGAGATGGCTCAGCTAGAGAGTGGTATTTCACTCAGGAAAACACAGGGTCCTGTTGGGACCTGATGGGTTTAGGCCTTTGGGGTTTGCATCCTCTTCTCACAGACACTACTCTCAGTGGGACAGGAGCTGCATGTGCACAGGTACCAGTGAAAACCCTGCCAAAATGCCATCTTTAGTGCTCCTGGTCTACCAGGGATTGTTACTGATGATGACTTTGGGGGTTTTCCATCTGTTTACCTACAAGAACTGAGGGGCAACTGGGAAGGACTAACCAAACAGCTTAAAAAATGTGAGCTAAAAAGATCTGGTTCAATACCTGTGATAGGTCTCAATCTCCTTAACACCGATGAAGGCCGTCGCATGTCAGCAAGGAACTTGTACAAATCTTCATCGCTCAGGCGATCACCCTCCTGATGGAAGTTGGGAAGAAAGTGGTTATCTACACAACCCTTCAGGACTGCAAGAGAATTAATAAACCATCTAACACGACAAGTCTCTTTCCTCTGGTCTCAAAATGTCCCTTCCCAGAACAAGGTGTTAACATTAACACGCTAAATTACAGTTCATTTCTCCATCCTTTTTCCGTCCTTTTTTTCCCTTATTAATCACCATGACAGCTGCAGGAACTTCTCATTGAAAACCTTTTTTCTCCCCATCAATATTATCTTTTTCAAAACTGGAAATGGCTATTAAAAGATCTCCCCAAAATACCCAATTTTTGGCAAGTATAATAGTTTGAAAAAGTATCCGTCACTCAGGTTGTGATCCTCACTCCTTCTCCTCTGCCTTTTCTTTGGTGTGAGTCTCAAAGAGCCTTAATTTTCAGGAGAAGAATTAAGGAAGGGTGGGAAGTGGAAGGAGTGTGTTGTCAGTCCTCCTTGTGTCACATTCTGGTACCTCAGAATCTTGTCAATTTTGGAAACATGGAAAACGTGACTGTGCCACCTTCTAACTATCCAAAAGCAGAAGGTATCTGATAATAAAAGTAATAAATCACAGTATGAAAAAAGAAGGAAATGGAAGGAGATAGATGCTGGGTAGTATTCAATGGGAGAAAAGGAAGGGAGGATAAAAAGTAAAAGATAAAGAAGAATCAGAAACTTAAAATCTTAAATCAACATTTGGAAATGTTTAAAGGAGAAATCAATAAGATAAGCTGTTTCAAAGCTGTCAAGTGCAAGTGAATAAATATATGCTTTTGTAAATCATTACCAACTTAGTGACCAGGGTGGTACTGGTGTATAGTGCAGAGCACGGTCACTGGGGTGGCTGCAGTAGCAATCACCCAATCATTGAATAGTTTTGTCCGGAAGAGAAGTTTAAGCTCATGGAGTCCAACCATTGCCCCAGCACTGCCAGGGCACCACTGACCCCTGGCCCTCAGCACCACAGCTCCACGGGG
>JAAGNO010011715.1:96541-128583 GCA_033439905.1 Ceryle rudis
GAAAGAAAGAAAGAAAGAAAGAAAGAAAGAAAGAAAGAAAGAAAGAAAGAAAGAAAGAAAGAAAGAAAGAAAGAAGGTCTTTTCACTAAGAAATCAAGGCAGGACAGTGGGAAAGGAGAAAGGAAACGCAGCAAAACTATACATGCTGCCCATAACATTTCCTCCAGCTCCTGTAAGGTATGGAGTTCCATCACAGGACTAGGAATTACTATTGCTATCTGAATTGAAAATACCAAAGTATCAAAAGAGGAAATGATCTTTAAGATCATTCCCAGAAAAAGAAGAAAACAACACATCTTGAAAGACAGGCGGTGAGCTTTCCACGTTGAAACACCAAATCCTATCTGCATTAAGGCTTCAAAGCCAAAATGAATGTGAGCTGGTTATCAACACCAGAGGTCACTAAAGAACTTACTATGCTGGAGAACAAAAAAATGGAGTAATGAGATGATAAAACTGGCTTATGAAATGTGATTTAAATATTAAACAAAGTTCACATAATATTCCACATACTCTCATCTACATAACTTCAAACTCAATGCATTAAATTCAAGTCTTAAAGAGATAAATGTCAAAATGCATATTTTTAACATTTTTCTCTCTCCTACTGCTAATATCTTGAATCAGGAAAACTAAGAGACTCTTCAAATATTAAATACAGAACATAAACAGGGGAATAAATGTATTTTGCATTTCCTGTAACAGATCTTGAAAAGACTCCTCAGTTTTGTTTTGATTTTAACTATTTTAGCACGTATGACTTTCTTCTGCATCATTAAAATGTTACTTGGACACACACCATGCTGCATCTCGAAAAGGAGATTAAGAAAGTCATCAAAACTTAATCTAAATAAAAGGTCTCAGTTACTTATATACTCTCTGGGGAAGAGAATTTTGAAAGCCAAGACTGGACGATATATATACTCTGATTTCAGGCACTCAGATATTAGATAATATTTTTATAAAAGTGGTTACACTTCAAGTGTTTTACTAAGCAGAACACAGTTCATGAAATACCTTCATCACTCTTCCAGCCACTAGCATGTCACTGCCCTCATAAAGCTTTGTTTCCAGAATTAATTCCTCTTTTTTTTTTTTTTTTAAATAGAGGTTTGTAATGCTTCAGTGGAAATGTCATCACTCAACTAATTAAAAACCTACCTTTTTCTTTTCTTTAACGTCATACAAAGCCAAACTTGCAAAAATGGGCTCAATTTCTATTTCAAATCTTGAAAGAAAGAAACACATTAAATCAGTTGACTTGCATTTTGTAAGAAAAAGCAAAAGCAACCCTCTCCCCAAATACTTCCGGGGTGATGCTTGGCCGCTGGTAAGCTCGGATGTCAACCCAACCCAAGGGCTTGCTCCTGCTGAAAAGAGATCTTGCTCCCCAGTTCCCCCCCACACTCCTCTCTTGTCCTGCTTTCTCTGCATTGCCTCTGCTCACTTGCACCAGCATGTGCACTGGTGCTCCCTGGACCGTACAGGAGTCATTTTAACTCACCCACCCAACAGAAAGGTTGGGATTAGGGTCTACAAATGCTTTTCTCTTCCAAGTGTCATTTGAAAGCGAAGCGAAGCAACCTAAAAGCTTCCTTAAAGGGAGAGGAATTACTGATTGGGATTGCTGGACCGCTTTGCTCCTCTGCTGACCTCGAGAAGCTGCCCTATGTGCTCATTTACTCTGCTGACCTGTCGATATGGCTCAGTGGCCAACCACCCCTCTCAGCATTACTGCCCAGAAGGCTCCTTCCTCTGGAGAGCCAGTGACAGCTATTTTGGCAATTTTCAGCATTTAACTTTCGGGAGAAAATACCAGTATCTCACAAACTCTCTCAGAAAGGTGCTGGTTTTTCAGAGTAATTGTTATCAGGTATTTACACTAACTGAAACCCTTCCAGCAAGGACACTAACCTACCAAGCAGAGCTCAACTTACTGTTAAATCACCTGGGAAGTTCAATACATTAAACCCCATTCAAAACCTGTCCCTACACCAAAGAGAGCAGGGGCTGAGATGCCATTCTCTTGTCTACACAGCCTGCCCATGACATTAATGCCCAACGTACGGTGGGATACCCACACACACCCGGCCCCTGCACAGAGCTCTCAGCTTTCCAGCCTGAAGCTCTTGCTGCCAGCAAGGAGAACACCACACTGCACCATCAAATAGGTATTTTCTCTAGTTTTGCTACAAAGCTGAGATTAACCTAAAAATGACCCTGCTTAGGTCATCTCAGTCTTCTCCCTGGGGAGGAGACTACGTACTTCTCTGCGTGCCGCAAAGACAGCACGATCTTGGATGCTCTATTACAACTGGAAGTAGAGCTTCAGAGATTACTGTGGTACACAAACAAGCGTGTACCTGGGCAGATCTGTCCACAAGAGATGCTTCAATAGCAGAAATCATTAACTTCCGGCATCTAACTTATTTATGCCAAAGACACCACCCTTTGGAGAGGAAGCTCCACTGCTGCTGCATATTATGTTGTTCCAGTTCATAAAAGGCTGCAAAATCAGTTCATCTCTATGGCTATATTAGGTCCTGGAGCACTCTACGAGCAGGAGCTACATCCCACACATATATCTCGGTTATGAGCCACAATGTAGTCTAACTGGAGCTCTCTAATAAGAAGGGTTGACCTAACTGAGGACACAGAAGATGAATACAGCAGTGTGGAAAATCAGTTTTGTACTTTATTTCTCCAAGGGAATAACAGTAAAATTTTACCTTGTGTTATTAGAGAAGAGTTATAGGCAATGAAGCAGCTGCAGGTAACCCTATATTCAGGAGCTCCACTTCATTAAACTTGTTTAACAGGTTTCTATTCCTCCAGTTAATGCTTCCTAAGTATATAAAGTCTTTGCTCTTAAAGGGACAAAGTCAAGGTTGTTGAGCCTAAACTTTGGCAAATCTTTGGTTATCTTACGTTTTAAGGCTTAAGCATTTGGAATGGTTTTGTTTGTTTGGTTTGGGGTTTTTTTTTCCCCTTTTAACCATTCTTGTGACAGAGCTGAACACCAAACACTGGCCAACTTCAGCACCCTGAAGGAGTGCAGTGCAGCACATGTACTGCTAACATGGAACAGCTACAGACTGCCTGGGAAGCACACAGAGAACAGCCACAGAAGGTGAACTCTTTCTATGTCACACCAATATGAAGAATATCTTGAAGATAAAACTGTCTGATGCACAGTACTGTGTAACTGACCCTTTACAGAACCAACCTTTCAGCCTGTGACCAAACCAAACAATGACACATCCCTTCAAGGGTGCTAAACGAGGCAGCAGAGTTATTCCAGATGCACGTGGATACAGCACCAGATTTAAATTCTCTCTTTCTGTAACGCAGCTGTCTGATGGGTCATACTTACTTAAGGGACAAACACTTCACCAGCAGTCTTTGGCCAAAGTGTTCTTTGGGTACTTCAGGGACACAAAGTCGTTCTATGGGCTCCTCCTGAAATTAGAGACGCGACACTTTTGCAAACCACTAATAGCATTACGAAGCAAATATATGTAGCACTTTTTTCTTCTAGGATACTAGCACCAATGGCAGCTTTAAATATGCTAAACTAAATCCCTTCAATGTTTCTAACATTATAGGGGATCGCATAACCGTAAAGGAAAACCAGCCTCCAGAAAGTAACATCTCTGATAAGACAACATGCTAAAAACCATGCAACCCATAAAACAGCTAAGGCTAAACCACAGGTGATCTTAACTCCTTTACATCCGTGGCAGACTGGAAATTTTCACATTCCCTACATCCTTCAGTTTGTTTTTTTTTTTTTTAGTCTCACCCACATGTATATAAAAATACCTCATCTGGTGCTGGATGTAGTGCAAAAAGCTCCTTGTGCCTACTGGACTTTCTCTGGTCTTCATTGTGGTGGTCGATCTCTTCATTTGGGGTCCGGTCCAGTAGGTTTGGGAGAAGGGCATCTGGAAGGGAGTTCTTCAGATCAAAAATACTGCACGCCCAGCTGCCCCGGGGAGTATCGTCAATCGACATTGAGCGTCGTTTAAGGTCATCCTGAGATTCAACAAATTAAAAGCAACTTATAATGGGAAAGGGACTGCACTTTTAAAATGCAGCTATAAATTAGGTTTTATATAGCGAGGTTTTAAAGGTACATTACTTGTTCATCCTGGTAACTGTTGCCATCTGGAGCTTCGTCAGACTCAAAGATTTGTTTGGGGAGCCCCTTTTGCCTCTCCTTTTGTTTGTCTGAGGTGTTGGGATTAAATCCAGTTCCCAGCTTGTGATATCTGAAAACAAAAGTATTTCAAATGCATTCTTAGCATCATTTTTGACCCCAAAGCCAGAAGCAGAATTACAGAACAAATCCAGTATTATCAGCGTGGGTCCTCTCAAAGCATAAATTGCTCTCTGCAAACAGTATTTCCAGTCACCCTCCACTGTAGCTGGCTAATAATCCAACAACCAGTATTCCAGTACTACAATGTGACTCTGTTCAACTGTAAAGCAACCCTGGGTGATGTCAAAAGAAGTATTATCAACGGCCAATTAAGGTCATCATAAAATGTGCGATTGTGATGCCAAGCTTAAAACAGGCCAAGAACACGAGGACTGAAGGCCAGTGGTTCTGCTGGCACAAGAACTGACTTGGAGCAGGCAGTATGAGTAACCTGAAAACCAAAACACCAACTTCAGGTAAGACTGCCTGAAGAGCACCTCTGGAAAACACGACTTTCCAACCCCAATCAAAATGAGCATCTTCCCACAGCATCTTTACGAGCAGAATCAGGTCCTTCAGAGCTTTGCAGGGTGTAACAGCACTTGCTAGTAAACAGTCTGTCTACTGTTGCTGATGAGATCAGATCTCTTTGACTAACAAATTTTTGGATACCAAATGGCACTATGTCTATATTTACCCATGCATATGGCCAGAGCCACAGTCTCCTTACAGCACACACTCCAAGTCAGCTCCCGAAGTAGTGCTGGGGTCACGCCTAGAATTAATTGTTCTTATACTGCCCTGTTACTAAAGTTACCACAGAAGGATGCGGAGACACAAGAAAACCACGGATGTGCTCGCAGAGAATAGCGCCAGGGAGGAGAAAAAGAGGGAAAAAGGAGGAGAAAAAGGAGGGAAGCATCTTCCGCACTAGGTTTTAATTCTGAAGAGCTGCACAACACGTTATACACATCTGTATAACCCTCACCTGGATATCTGCATTTCAATCACAGCTCCACCACCAAGTGTAAACACATTCGAAATCAGACCTGACTTCAGAAGTGCTTGTGATCATTGCTGCTGTCAGTCTAACATACAGAAATTACACCATAAGGTTGAAATAAGAATACACTATTAGGTTTTTTTAAGGCCAGTGAAAAAAACTTATTTATCTTTTCCAACACCATTAAAGAAACCACTGAAGGATGGATTTGCCTGCCCCCAGAAACATTCTGGTTACAAAGAACTGTAGACAAAGACTGGTGCAATAATTATTTCCCCCGGGGTAGGGGAGAGAGAAGCATGGCACATCACAAGTCATATTCTTCTAGAGCTAGAAGAGCTGGATTTTGTGCCCCCAGAGCCAGCCAAAGCACTTGTAACCATGCGATAGGATGGATTAAGGGAAACCTGTTAGCATCGTCTGACAGATGCACTCAACACACCCTTAACCAAACTCCCAGGCTGTGACTGTTTATGGAAGTGCCTCTTCTTCTAATGAGGCAAGACAACCTTTGACTGTAGTCCAACAATCGCTCATCACACTTTCAACCCACTCAGGCAACTTTGGTGCCTTTAGCTTCGTGCCTTCCCAGACACCAAACACAACCTGCATCTGATCCACGCAGGACAGAAAGCTCCAACTACACCTCCTCAGTGCAGGAATCACAGCCACGTACTCCAGCTACCAGGGAAAGTCGCTGAGAAACCAAGAGGTGTGCTGGCTGGGTGGGTGACGTTATCCAAGTCTACTGCGTGTTCTAGACTCTCTGCCCACAAAGGCTGGGAGTTAATAAAGCATCTCTCTCTATCTGGTATCTTTATGGGTGGTTTGGTTTTTTTGGTATGAGATTACAAAATGCATTTTTATTAGGCCATCTTAGCACTGCAAAGCATATCTTCAGCATCCCCTGAAGTGGTTTCTCAGGACAACATTAAACCAGTGAATTGTAGCAACTGCCACAAGGGCAGAGCTGGAGCTGTAGTCAAGTCATTTGTAGGGGATGCACATCACATGGATCACTTACTCCTTGACAGTAGCTCCTGAAGTCATCGTTCAATCATCCGAGAGACTGTAGGTTCCAAGTAAAGCTACTCAGGGACCTTCCTGCTAATCTGCATAAATTAATCAATGCATAGCACAATCTCTAAACTGTTATCTCATTAGGTAAATGTTGTGCTAGTTTAAATACTAACAATTATTTGTTTCAATTACGTACTTTCTCCAAGTCTCTCTGGGAACAAACAAAAGCTGCAGAGGGCACCTTATCTATGACGTGGTTGTGCCTGTGCGTAAATCTTACAGCATTACAAAACCAAGGCAACTTCTCTCTAAAAAGAGCCAAAAACATAGGGAACAAAGAAAGAAACAAATGCTGAAAGTCATTTGACTTGTTCCCATCTCATTGCTCTACCATTCTAAAGGAGAGATCATTGACTAAAATGGCCTAGATTTTCAAAAATGCCCCAAGGGGTTTTGACGTCCGAGATCTCATTTTTGAAACACAAAGCATCGGTTCAGCTGAGCTGGGCAACTAAAAAAAACAGGGCACATGGAATCAGTAGCCAGGGCAGTAATTTTGGAGCCTCCTCATACCAGCCAGCCATCCTGCAAAAAGGCAGATAGGAAATCAAGCTGACAAACACCACAGGGGAACTCACTTTCTGTTCACGATCGCCCAGTCTTCCGTGTAACTTCTCACACAGTCCCTCACGTGAGGGTCCATCTCGCTGTTAAAAGAATAAAAACAAACGCCTTCAAAATCACAGACACGACAGCAGTTTCCCAAAGACCCGTACTTCCGCTTAGGTTTGTATTCGCTCTTCCTGGCTGGTACAGCCAATAATTCCAGCCTTGCAGATACTCAGATGCAGCACAATTAAATCCCTCGAGCGAGGTGTCACCCTGTCCGTCACCTCCTACCTCTCTTCGGGCACGGCCGACACAAGCGTTCGACATTCCCGGGGGGTGTACACGACCTCGATGTCATCAGGAGGAAACTCGAGCAAGTCTCTCAGGGGTCCGGACTCCAATGCAGCCGAGTGTGCAATAAGGTAGTCCTCCAGCTCAACGGGGTCCACTGCTTCTGTAAGGGGCACCTGGGGAAAGACAAGTGATGGAAGGGTCTTAAAACAAGGTGAAAGGAAAAAAACCTCACACACAGAGTCATAGAATGGTAGGGGTTGGAAGGGACCTCTGGAGATCATCAAGTCCAACCCCCTGCCAGAGCAGGGTCACCCAGGGCAGGCCACACAGGAACAGACCCAGGCAGGTCTTGAAAGTCTCCAGAGCAGGAGACTCCACAACCTCTCTGGGCAGCCTGTTCCAGGCTCTGCCACTCTCACAGGGAAGTTTTTCCTCATGTTGAGGCGGAACCTCCTGTGTTTCCGCTTGCTATCATCACCTCTCGTCCTATTCCAGGGCACCACTGACAAGAGACTGGCCCCTTCTACTTGACACCCACCCTGCAGATGTTTGTAAACATGAGTAAGATCCCCTCCGGGCTTCTCTTCTCCAGGCTAAACAGCCCCAGGGCTCTCAGCCTTTCCTTGTGAGAGATGTTCCAGTCCCTTCACCATCTTTGTATCCCTCCATTGGACTCCTCTAGTATTTTCCTGTCCCGACATTGTGCTTTGTTTTTTTAAACCACATCTTCTGCCTTGTTGAGGAAACTCCATCTCACATCAGATGGCGACTACCCCCAGCAGCGTTAACTGTAGCTAACACACATCACAAAGCTATTTTTCATGTCTTATCTTTTATCTGATATTTCTCTGGCTATTTCTGTGATGCATATCATCATCACCTAAAAAAAATAATACAAGTTAAAAAAAAAAAAAGATTTTCATCTATTTTCAAGAAATTCATCAGCTTGCATCAAAAGAAAATTTTGTACTTTATTTGCCATGTGTATGACTTTGGATTTGTTTTTCCCATGCTCTGATCACAAAGAGAACCTTTATCCTGATCCAAGATGCAAGAGCTCCTTCACCCTCAGGCACTGCCCCCAGACAGGAATCCAGAGCAGAGGATGATTTACCAGGAACTCGGGAAGCCAAGAACTCTAAAGAGGAACATTCTGAATTAAACCACTTCTCTGGAGAACACAAACTGCAACACTGTCTGCCACAGGTACAAGTTTAACCACCTCTTCTCCTCAGTATCAGGGCCTTTAGTGCCACAATGACTCCACTCACACCAGGAAGGGACAATAGGCTAAATAAAACGGATGCTTAAAAATCATCTTTACTGGGCACAATGATTGCCCCTGAAGCACAGGGAATGACTGACCAAACACACGTGCAGGAAAACAGCAGATTTCACTGGCACTAGTGATTCCATAATACTGAAAAAAGTGAGCTTTTTTTAGATAGATAAAAAAAATAATTGCATAAACTGGATACATAATCATATTGCATAACTGTATCTTTTTACATATGTACATTACATAAATGCACACATATATTCTGGTAGGAGATCATTATGCTACCAGGCTGTGCATAAACATAGGCATTAAGAAAATGAAGCAAGTTTTTGAGGAACCTGCCTCTACATCAACTGACAGATTTCCTACAATTCCCTGGCACATCCCAGGGAGGCCGAGGTTTAATATGCATCACAGAAACACATCAAAATTAGGCAATTTTTCTCTACTACTTCCTCTTTCCTGTTAGCCAGATGATTTCTGTGGGACAGGGAACTATCCCATAGCTTGTCTTCTGTTGGGGTAGAACACTTAGTACTTAACTTTTAAATGTTCTTAAAAAAAAAAGCTAAAAAAAATACAACAATCTTAAATTCCAGGTTTTTAGCTTCTACGGACAACAAGCTGTGAAATGAATCAACTTTTTATTCAAGGAAAAAGACTTGGGTAACCCAGAGGGCACTGAAAGAATCTCTCCTAGCACAGCCAATTGCAATGAATACTGCAATTTTCTCAAATCCAGAAGGCAAACCCTTCAGCAGAACAATGGCATGACTCCAACAAAGTCAGGCGAGTTGGACCAGATGACTTTATGCCAGATAAGAATCTGGTCCACAAAAAAAAAATATGTCTAGAAACTCAAGTTCTAGACACCTAGAACTTAAGTTCTGCAGTTTAGATAAAAGACAGAAATTCATTTCTGCATCATCAACATCTATTTAGCTCTGACCCCAAAACTTTTTCTTTCCCCTTCTAATCCCAAATTGCAGAAATGAAAAGTATGTGATCTGGAGAACTTCTGAAAATACAAACCAGATAATTTTAACTGCTCTCCTCGCTGCAAAACTCACTATGAGCAGAACTTGTCATTGCTCTGTCCCACATTGCAGTTAACATTTCATCACCTCACACTCTGTTTTTTTTATGTACAGAGAGCGCAGTTCCATTTGGCACTAGATACCTGACACGGCGTAGAGCGGTGGAGCGCGGTGGTTTATGACTGAGGAATTGCTCAAAGTGCACGGGTGTTCCTCAGAAGAGCTGCTGCGTAACACTGCTGCTACTTTGCACGCGTATAATACTTGCCACTGATAAACTTCAAACCCAAAGGAGAGTAAGAACCCAGAAATGGAGACTTCTTGCAAATGAAGATAAAAATAACAAAAATAACGAAGCAAAAGCCACAGAGGTGCTGGGAACAGGACCTCCCTCAGGTGCCCTCGTGGCCAGTCCAGAGCCCCATCCACACAGTTGCAGCTCTGTGCTGGGCACTGAAAGCACCTTTGCTGGAAGAAGGCCAGAGGGTTAATGTAGCCTCAGAGGGTGCCTTAAAGCTGCTTAATGACCCTATTTTTAAGGCCTAACATTTTAAGACCTACTTTTACTCCTCCTGCTGACCTCCCTTCCACACTGGCAGCTCCAAAGCTGAGGCACCTGCCAGTGCATTTGCTCAGCAGAACCCAGCTGCCCATACAAGTGTTGTGTTCCAGGCTGCACAAACACATTTACCTGTCCCTGGGTAACGAAGAGGAACCTTTTCCTCATTCCCTCCAATCTTTCTAATCCACTCACCCTGATAAACAGAAGAAATTACAAACAGAGGAGGAAAAAAAGCTCTGTACTAACACAGAGCTGAGGGGGACGTGCAGGACTGAGCAGACACAAGGCAGAGACCGCCCCAAACGCAGCATGTTCCCCATTCCTGGCATTTTACATCTCACATTTCACTTGTCCAACAAGAGCATTGTGATGTAACAGACAGATGATGAATGAACTGGCTGCTGGAGTTAAAAACCATCAAATCTGGAAAGGTGGGCAGTGCTTAGGGGGCTACCCATCACCAGGTCCCAGGGCTGAGCTTCAGGGGTTTCCAAACCCTTCATACATCTCAGGATTAGGCCCAAGGTTGCACTTCACATTTTCCAGTTGTCTCTTCAGATAACTATTGTACCATGAAGATGTAAACAAACATAAAAGTCAAACCCAGAAGCCTGTATTAGACTCACCATCTGTGCAGCCAGAAATACTGTCTAGCACCTGAGTAAACAGGCCAAACATAAATTCGTGGTTATGAAGAGGAACTACTTCGTGTCAGACTATTGGCAGATAAAAGGCAAGTACATTATTTTAAGCTTTAGATATTTGTGGAGGAAGAAGTGATGAGAGAGGAGGAGGAGATAAGGATGAACAAACTCACCTAAAGGAAAATGAACCCAAAGGGTGTCCCAGGGTTTGCACTGAACCACGAGAGCTCCTCTCATGGCTCTCACTGCCTCTGAAGTTGTGGATGAGACCAAGAACGGACACAGTACACAAGGGACTGTTCCACTGTTATCCGGTCAAAGCATGGGTCCACTGAAATTGTCACACACACCCATCAGATCGAAGGCGCGCACTGAAAGAGCTGGATGACTTCAGGTAAGACTTGGTTCACCCAGTCTCATCATCCCCGCTTCACCACTGACTGAAGAGCAGAACCTGCTCTGTCATCTGCTGTTTAGTATCTTTGTAAGTGGTCTGGATGATGGGATCAAGTTTACCCTGATGAAGTTTGCTGACGATACCAAACTGAGTGGGGAAGTGGATGCTTTGGAAGGGGGGCCACTCTGCAAGAAGACCTGGAGAGGCTGGAAGTGTGGGCTAACAAGAACCTTATGAAGTTCAACAAGGACAAGTGTAGGATCTTGTACCTGGGAAAATATAATCCAGCAGTGCAGCACAGGGTGGAATCTACCCAGCCAGGGAGCAGCTCTGTGCAAAGGGACCTGCGGGTCCTGGTGGCCAACAAGCTCAATATTAGTGAACCGCATACTGCTGCTGTGGCAAAGAAAGCCAACGGGGTGCTGGATTCCATCAACAAGGGCATAGCCAGCAGAGACACGGAAGTCATTATCCCGCTCTACTCAGCATTGGTCAGGCCACTCCTGGGGGTCTGTGTTCAATTCTGGTCCCTGCTACAAAAAAAAAAAAAAAAAAAAAAAAAAAAAACATTTAAAAATGTGGACAGGCTGGAGAGGATCCAGAGAAGGGCCACCAAGAGGATCCAAGGACTGGGAAATTGCCATATGGGGAAAGGCTGACAGAATTGGCTTTTCAGCCTGGAGAAAAGAAGGCTCATGGGAGACCTTGTCACCATGTTCCACTATTTAAAGGGAGGCTACAAAGAAGATAGAAAAGATGAGGTACAAGTTACTCCTGGGGAAATTCTGACTGAACACAAGAAGAAAAGTTTTCACAAGGACAATAGGTCATTGGAACAACCTCCCTGGGGAAGTAGTGGAGCACTGGACACTTTTAACATTTGGCTGGACAGGAGCTGGGCCAGCAACCTTGCCAAGAAAGGTTGGACCAGATGATCCCCGAGGTCCCTTCCAACCTGGGACTGGATGACTGTATGATCTCACCACCAAGTCTCCAGGCCCAGCTTACCTCCTCGTGGCACCAGGGAAAACAATGAGGCATCCAAGAGCCAACTCCCACAGCCTATCAGGATTGCATTACTTAATCAGTTTACAGAAGTTTCACCCCTATCCCTGTGCACCATTCTGATGGAGAGCTGATCTCCAGATTATCACAAGAATAGCAAGTCCCACTTGCAGCGGCACATTAAAAGCTTTTGAAATCTGCTGCAGCAGAAACAGGGGAACAGCTTGAGGAGCTATAATGTTGTCCTCTCCCACAGCCTGATGCTGGCAGGCTACGGGAAGCAATCTACAAAGCAATCTTCATCCCGTTCCCAGGAAGCCCTTTCCAATTCTTCCCGACAGCCCCTAGGGTGGATCGATAGGTGCCTCCTCCATGAAACACAACCAGTTCATCAGGTTTCCAAAGGCACAGGGACACTTTCAGTCAATTCTATGGAAATGTGCAGTCCACTTACCAACCCAGCTCAGAAACCCAACGAGGAGATACCGGAGTGTTAGTGTAAGGAACTGTTGAGAAGGTGTCCGTTTCTTCTAAAAAGACTTTAAGGTGCTCTGGAAACAGCTGTACAGGAGCTCTGATCATCTTCCCAGCCCAGACCACAAAACAGCCTAAACTAATGGCAAATACACACTAAAAAAATAAGCAAAGACAAACCTGCTCCCAGAACCACGATTACTATTCTTTTAAAGCACACTCCTTGATTTTGTACAGCCTGTAATTACAGATGAAACGCTGGACAACCTTCAGACAATCCCTCAACACAGTTTTCACGCTGGCTTTACCCCAGGATCAGACACAGCCACCTCACTCAGGGCAAATGCAATTCTGGTGCTGTTAAAATGAACAGGACTACGCAGGGAGAGAGGGGCCGCTGGGTATGACTAAGAGGGACGTAACCTGCTCCCTGCCAATGTAAACACCAAGTAAACGTACCGATAAACTGAAAGCACAGAAGAAATCAAACACGACTCTCTTTTTCAGACTTACACAGCCCAATTACCCCAAATCAAACACACTGCAAAAAATGATTCTGAGTATGTCCTTAACCAGACCATAGACACTCTGTCACCAGCCTGACTGATCTGGTGTAGGTCAAGCTATTTAATGCACACTTTCTGTAGGTGCCTCTGCACAGCTGCACTTACGGATCTCAAACGTTGCGTTTCTAAACCCTATTTCAAAGGTTTACAGCTCTCCTGCAATAGGGACAGTCAAGCTTTCTTCTTTAAGGCTGTGTTATTCTTCACTGTTGTAACCCCTTAAAAGCTTGAAAATAAAATTTCGTTTCCTATCGACTTTGTCCTTCTGAAGACAGCAAACATCATATTTTGCTGTAGCTTTAGTGCATTCCTAGCTGAAACAGGTCTCCATCCTATTTATGTCCTTCTTTTGAGCACCCACCTCCAGCAGCAGCAGCAGCTACAGAGGAAGCAGTTGCACAAATCCACAGCTCCCTCATGCACAGAGGGGACCCCTCTGAGAAGCAGGGCTTCCCACACCTCCCAGTGACTGGGGCTTTGCTGTGGACAATGGACTGGAAAGGCAGCAGCAGCCACGCTCGGAGGGAACCCAACAAAAAGGGTGCAGGGCAAGGTGATGCCTCCCCAACAAAGGCAATAGGGGTGCTTGGCAGAGATGCACTTTTCCATCCTGCTCAAGAAACAAACAAAGGAAAAGTATTTAATTAGCATGCCATTTAATTAATTAGCCATCATTACATGCCCTTGCCTGAACAGTCTCCCCCTCCAGTTTGCTGCCTTACTGAAGCACTGACACCTACGCTAGTGCCTGAAAACTGGAGGTCTGCTCTCCTGGGCATGGTACAGAAACTCAGTATGGGATCACAGCAGCAACTAGGGCAGAAAAAAGGACAATTATCATCTTCATCTCACAAACACTGACTAAGGCACAGAAGTCCTCTGTAGATCATTGCTGTGTGTCCACAGGCATTCAGATTTTTGCCTGAAGGACTTTAACCTATCCTCTCCCTACACAAACAGCTGGGCAGAGGGGATATTTCTAGATCCTGTTCCAGAAGTTTGTTGCCTAACTCACACGTGTCACGCTGAGCATCATGAGAAATCTCATGGGTTGCGCTCTAAGAGACGCACTCAGATCCCAGCTATGATTTTGCAGACTCTTCCAGCTCACAAGTGTCAGCACGGCCATGAAAACCACCATGTCCCTCCCATTTCCTTCTCCCTAGGAGGTCACCTCTGCCCTCTCAAGATGCTCGCTCTCACAGGGAGCCACAGCAGCATTTTAAATGGTTAGGACAGATGGCTTGGCAGGATGCATCAGGCAGGAGAAGGATTTGAACCCAAGTTGCTTGTGACCCAATAATCCAAGACCACTTTTCCTTTTACCCAAAACAAGGTGCATAATGTCCAAAGGCAGAGACACAGTCTCTGTGAGGATCACGGTACAATTTGGGGCCCTGGAAAAATGACAGTCGCAAAGACTGCAAGGCTAGACCTCCTGACTTTCGTGGGGGAGTAAAATTCCCTGTGAGGATATGATAAGGGACCTTGAAAAATTAGCCTTGCAGAGCTCCTTATCACAAGGAGGATCCTGACTACTATTTTAACTTGTTGGCCAGGCACTTCTTCAAAACCAAGGTGCTATTTCTTGCCAATTTTGAAAGTAGGGCAAAGTTCCATCTTAAATTCAATACCTCCTTAAATATTAAACAATTTTTAACGTGCTAAAGCTGTAACAGATTGTGCCAAAACTTCAAATTCTAAATTAATACCAACTTCCCACCCACTGCCTTCCCTGGGCAAAATCTTGGAAGGACAGAAGCAGCAGATTAACATTTCAAAGCTGAGCCCCAGCCTTCTCTCAGCTATCTCTAGGTCTCCAGGGCAAACAGCCACTTCCCTCGCTGAGCAGTCAGGAATGCAGATGGCCTGTTCTTGCTGTGGCAAAATCCCTTCACCCTTAAAGGGATACTGGTATTGGAGAGAACCACAACAAGAGTCAAACCTGATCTATGGTAGGAAGGACTCGACATACATCTGAGAATACAGGAAATGTAACACACTAAAAAAACCAAAACCAAACCAAACCAAAAACAACAAACCAAAAAAAACCCAACCAAGTAAATAAGGTAATGGTTTAGAGAGACATATTTGCTGAACACAGGCAGCAGATTCAAGTGTAAACTAGAGGCCACTGTCACTCTAAGAGGTTTTGAAACGTGAGCAGTGCACTATTAATTACTTGAGCATTGTCAGTGGTTAACAAACATGTTTTACTTACATAAATCACATTTTCTTTCGTGTAAACACTTACTCCAAAAACAGTCATCACTAGATCCAGGTTCTAAGAATCCCATACTCGTCTGCTGCCATCACTGCGTGTCAGAAAACCCCCACCCCTGATTTGATAAGCCTGCTGACTGGTGAGCACAGAGAACTCCTGCATTTTATTTTTTTTTTTGGCTGCATTTAATAATACATGGAAATATTCAAATGAACCAAGGAGATTCCTGGGCAATCTCTGCTTTTCATCAACCACAGACAGCTACCAACCTTCAAACAGAAATGACACCTCCCTACCATAAAGTGCAGTCATTACCTCCACGTATATGCATACTGCCTCTGGAATGCAGCTCCCTATCTCTCCTGCTTTGCTCTAGCTCTTACTACTGCTCTCCCATGGTGTTTTGAAAGAACGTAATTACTAGAGAGAAGAGCTGATAAAAGTCCTTCATTTCAAACTGTAAATGTGCCTCAAAAATTTCTGTAAGCGTTCTCTGCTATGGCTAAAACTGTTTTAGAAATAGTCTGAAGCCTTCATTTTTAAGAATATTTAGTACTGAGTTCTGGATTCGTTTTACAGAGAAGCTAAATGATCTGTAACGTGTGCCAAATAAATGTAATATCACAATTCTTGAAATGGAAGAAAAAAAAAGCCTGTAATGAAAGGAAATATTTGTAAATATACCCACCTCAAGTGGGATCCTACATCTAGCAAGCAGCAGCCAGTCACAAAACCAGGGAGATGTTTTATGTACAAATATTGCTGGGTTATTTGCTATTATAACTGGCTGCTAATGTAAGAAGCCATTTGGGTATAAAAAAATATTAATATTCATCAGAGATTCATTAGTTATCTGGGAATACTAACGCAATTTCTTACCAAAGCCAGCCAGACACAAGTTATGCCTCCAAGGATGGGTAAGATGAAAGACAGTATCTTCTTTGATGACCAAGAATCATGCGATTTCACCAAGAGAGTATCTCAAGAACACAAAGACTCTGATACAGAAAACACAAGTGCTGAGACTGATCTGAAGGAGCTACCCTCTGATAAACTGTGCCAAAACTGAGAGCACAAAGACTGAGACAAAGAAAACACCAAAGCTCCATTATTAAAGAAATGAAAAAGCCAAACAGCTTGACCAGCGACTGCAGAAAAATCGCAGATCCCTCTGGACCCTTGGGGTTCACACAGGCAAACCGTGGTGGCTCTGAGCTGTGCAAGCCACAAACGTGCACGTTCTTCTGAGTGGAAAATACCTGGCACAGTCAGGTCTCAATTAGCAGTGGACAATTTATCCAGGGGATGGATTAACCACCAGACACACAAAGACGCCAGAGCTGGTGTGGCATGGAGCTGCCTATGCTATTAGCTCATGAGCAGCACCAGAGGACAGCTGAAGTGGTTTACGTACGTGCCCAGGTGAAGAAATGACTGCTTCTGCCACCTTCACGGGGAGCAAAGTGTCACCTTGCAAACCACTCACGTCCCAGCCAGCTCCGGGCACAGACAGTCCCGATGTCTCCACCAGCAATGAGCCCCAGCACCCAGCTCACCCCTGCAGCACCACAGACAGCACGGAGCAAGGCTCAGCCCATCGACCGAAGCTCTGGGGACCACAGTGGACCTCCAGCCTCGAGTCTCCTTGCCTGCTGTTCAGCCACCTGATGCAGCACTGGCCACTGGTGCAACACCTGGGCACACCCACCCAACTGGGCCAGCCCAGGTAAGGGCTCTCATGTGGGTCTCATTCAAATTAGCTCAGCGCTAAAAGGGCTGACGATGCGCTCAACTGCCTCACGACTGCACAGGACTGCGAGTGCACGCGTGCAAAGAACCGCTGCAGCGGCACATCTACACCTCACACGCTCACGTGCCTTCTGACATGGGCTTACTCCTCCAAGCACTCTTAGAGCTGGTACTAAAGCGCGTTCCACCGGCTCTCCTGAGCCTCCGCGAGCAAGAAGCAGCGAGGGAGCCGAGGAGGAGCCAAGGGCTGTAATTTAGCATCGTGAAGCAGCAGTCTTCCAATCCACTGCTCCTTGCTGGGACCCTGGCAGCTTTAGCATGAAAGACTCCACAAGCAGACCAACGGGGATTTCAAATGAACGTTTTTACATCACGATTTGAATCCTACGTTAATAATATTTTAATTTTTTTTGCAGTTTAGGGTATTAGCAGCATTCCCACTAAACGCCAGCTTGTTTATTCCTGAAGATGTGTCACAACTAACTTTAATAAACAAAGAGTAGGATTTAATGGCATTTTTAGATTCTGAGTATTTATTAACAAGCCTGTCACGAATGCTTCACTTAAGTAACTGCTTTTACATGGTATAACAACATTTAGTTAAGATTAGTTATCTCTGCTAACATATAAACTGTTTAAGTTATTGCAGATAAATGAGACTCAGCGGCCTTTCAGTGGATACCAGACTCAATCACCTTAACATATCAAAGGCTCCTGATCTCTGCAACAGGACTCACTACTGGTTTTAGAAATGGTTTTAATTTACTAAAGAAAATGCCTGCACCAGAGCAGAGTTAACTGTGAGCAATCTCAGCTGGGAGGAGGCAGGGAAGAGGATGTGGATGCCTCTCCCATCCTCCCCTGTCTGATGAGGACAGACCATTCAGCAAGGCAGGGCAAAACCTCCAGGAAATACATATAATGGGAGTCACTATTAAGCCTTAATCAGCTTTGAGAGAGCATTAAGACTTGGCTCATTTTCCTTTGCATTTTAGTGATTTTGGTGATAAAATGACTTGGCTCTGAACACTTCAAAACATCCTCTTCTAGGCCACATAGGATACTGTCATGTTTTCCCTTGCAGTGTTTTCCATTCATTTGCACAAATTATCTTTTCTTCTTTTAAACGATGCTAAAATAAACAAGGCAAACATACAAAGGAACCTATATTCTCTTATTGAATAATTAGATACTATCTCTGAATACACAAGCAGAGTCTGACATCCAATAAATCCAAGACAAAGCTTCAATTAGCCCACATAATGCCCATAAACCCAGCAGTGCTTTGCAAAGATATGTAAATGTCAGCACCTTTATTTTACCCGGAGAAAATGGGAGCGCCGAGAGCAGACGTGGTCACAGCACATCACGGCCAAGAATCCAGACCCCTTTATTCCCAGACTAATTAGCATCCCTTATAATAGTGCTCCTCCTCACTCTGATGTTCAGCTCTGCTGTAACATACACCAACAGACAGGAAATATTAGCCCTAATCCTTTGGAAACAGCTGTGATTTTATGGTAAAACAACTGAGTATGCATTCATTCTGCTTATTTGCAAGTCCTGGGAAATGCTCTCTTCTAATTAAAATATAACCCTAAAGATTAAGGAGAAGAAAGAAAAAAAATAAATAAAAAAAATTTAAAAAAACCACATTTTGGACAACAACCAAAACAATTCAATGACTATTTTTGGTACTCAGAAGTGAAGTATTCAGAAATCCAAGATTTTTTCAAAAGGAGAGTGTAGATTTAGATTAGAAATTAGAAAAAAATTCTTCCCTATGAGGGCAATGAGACGCTGAACATATTGCCTGAAGAAGCCGTGGACGCCCCATCCCTGGATGTGTTCAAGTCCAGGTTGGACAGGGATTTGAGCACCCTGCTCTAGTGGGAGGTGGCCCTGCCAATGGCAGGGGGATGGAGCTGGATGGTCTTTCAGGTCCCTTCCAACCCAAACCAGTCTATGATTCTAGGATCATTAAGCAAGAAAAGTTGCTGAATGTAAAACAAGACACAGAAACGGATGAGCTACAAACGGAGAGGTCCAGAAATGTAGAGATTATTCACTGTCCTCATAAAAGGGCAGCGCACACAGGGGAAAAAAAAAGACAGATACAAACCAAAACTCTGCTGTTCCAAATTAACCCAAATCAGCCATTATACAGCAACCAGAGGCATGCACGCAAGATTCAGAGAAAGCTTTGGGTGGCTTCAGCAGTAACTCATGCTAATCTCTGACAATCCATACCCCAGCTTCATCCAGGTAAAACTCTGCAGAAGTGCAGAGAGGAATCAGGCCTCTGCCCCACTGCAGCATGGAGCAACCAGCAGAAATGAGCCACCCAACAAAGGGTGAGCAGAGTTAACAAGCACCACAGCACAAGGAGTTGCTCAACAGAAGAAACAAACTTGGAAAGAAAGTGGTTAGTCACGAGGGGTTATAATAGCCCATAGTAAACAGCGTGGTTCATCAAATAAACAAAACAAATACCCCATCCTGCAGGATGCTGGGGAGCTCTCTGAAAGGAAGTTCAAGCTCTCTGCTCTCAGTGCCTTCAATCAGTGAGTTTGGTGGTGAGAAGCTCTGGCTCCATGGGAATATTGAGCCTCTCAATGTCCCAAAGATGAGCACAGTGCGTGGTTTGCGACCCAGAACTCAAACAGCAAGGTGCAAACACACATTTGATTTACCAGTGGATTTAGAAAGACTTGCAAAAGTAACTTCAAAAAATAAAAAGCTCCTTCATCTAACTCCGAGACCTTACCAGCTCCTATTACTCACTAAAAGACTGTCAGTGCCTTCTGTTCTGGATTTCAAAAATAAAAAGCTCAGTGCTATAAGGACTGAGTCCTGCAAGGAGTCCCAACTCAGCACATTAAGTTATGCAGGAAAAGCCTCAGAAGGCTTTGGACCTGTATCTGTGGTTTGAGGAATGTGCAATTTAAATCAGCAGCTCCTAAAGCAGCAGAAGGGTGGAGGCTGACAATAATAAACTGTGAGCTCCTGTACAGTCACTTGAAAGCACCGTCTTCTCCCCAGCTCTACCAGATACTAAATTAGAAACAGTTCTGGCAGCATTTTGTCCGCTGCTCATGAAGCAAAAGGGAAGAGACTTGCTAAAATTCAGCTGACGAGTTTTCGCATTTATCCCAGGCTTGACCACACCTAAGTTTGTTGAGTGTGAAAAGTCCTTGCCCTGGCTGCAGACAACAAGAAACAGAAGGTCCAACCAAGCACAGAGCAGAGAGCTCTTCATTCACAGAAACATACTTTTCTCCATCAAAACAGCTCCGTTGAACTGCGGCTGGTAAAATTCTCAGCTGAATTACCATGAGCAGCTACTGTTGGCAAACGTCAACAAAGAATCATCAGTGCTGACCTTATCTGGATCATAACTGTCTCTGGAAGTGCTCAACATGACAAGCAAGATGCACTGGATAGGAGAGGCCATACCTGCATTACCATTGGAAGTGCTCCAGTTCTATGCAGCACACTCAACAGTGCAACCTGCTGCCACCGTGGAGACACTCACATGAAACTCAATCACAAGGCCTTCTTAAAATATCCCTACGTCTTAGCATAGGTTTCCTCTTTAAACCCATACTATGTGCCCTACTCCAGCCTCTCAAACTGGTATAGCTACACAGAACAGACATGCAGCTTCAGGGCCTTCTACTTCTTCTCTGTCAGAGTCTAACGACACACAAACTTCTGAACGTTTCCAAAGTAGCTATTTCAGCTTCACAGCAGCAATGCTTTCTCTCTGCAGAATGTTTGTTATCAAACCAGGACAGGTAGGCACAGCAGATTCCAACAGAAGCCTAAGGGAAAGAAATTAGCCCAAAATTCAGTACAAGCAAACCTTAGTTGTATTATACGGCCTCAAGATAGAGGCTCATGACTTTGCTAAATGTACTTTTCCTCCAGACTATCTCTCCATGTTAATCACACATCTGAAGAGCATCCCCGCTCAGCACAGAATTTAATACAACAAACTTGGAGCTTATCACATCAACTATCACACAATGCGGTTTGACAGGAAAGGCTCAGAGCCTGCTTCCAGTCAGCATGACCCTCTCCAGGATTTTTATAAATTCTTGCATATATTTACTAGAAAACCACAACAGCCACAGGATAATGAGGTATCTGAACCGAAGACAGGGCTCACAAGAGTGACCAGTAAACCTGAATTACATGTGAAGATCAACAGGACAGAAGCTTTAAGCACACAGTTTGTTGATGGTAGAATGGAAAAACTTTACAAATAGGAAGAAAAAGTGGGAGAGACAATTCAGGGTGAAAAGAGGTGATAGAAGGAAAAATAGTTATCAAAAATATGGCTGGCTGAGGAAGAGTTTGGAGAGTTATACAAAAGATATCCTGCTTTATGAAAGCAATGGGGAGTAGAAAGGTAATTCAGCCAATTTCTTCCAAGATGAAGCCACCAGGGAGACAAGCAAGGCACAGGAGCTTGTGGGACAGACATCCAAGGGGCCTTCCAAAGCGGGCGTCTGTTCCTCAGCTATCCATGGCTGCAGGGAATTGGATTCAATGACCCCGAGTTCTCCATCCAGTACACACTGCTAACAGCAGAGGTCCCTCCCTATTGCCTAATGCCGGATTATGCAAAAGATGATACAGAAGTGCCAAGTCAGGGCTTTGCATTATCATTCCACACCCCTACAGAGACTGCTGTGATAAAGCATTAGCCCTGGACACACCACTCTCATTAACCCCTCCTCCTTCGCGCTCTCTGGCTCACCAGGAAGGCTGGGAACGCAGCTGACAAAGCCAGCCTTCTGCTCTCCTTGTCCTCACACAGCTGACACAGGGGGAAACGGCAGGAATTCCAGCCCTGCTCCATCCCCAGTGACTCGGGCACAGCTGGATCTCCTTAAAGATGAACTGTGGGGAAGTCATTCTAAGTTAGGGGTCAACTTAAGTCATGGAGATCCCTTCTGAGATGGTACTAGCTCCAAGGACACGTTTGTGCTCTGTACGAGAAAGCTTTAACGTGTCACCCTGGACACAGAGCAGTACCTGAACTGAGGAAACTCTACAGGAGCCTGCAACAGAACAAGAGAAGAACTCTTGTAAACTCGGAACACAGACAGACTATCAAATTCAGGGCACATTTCCAGTAAGTGACCTAATCAGCCCTCTTTGAAGAAAACAAATATAATATTTGTTTTCTAACTTGACTGATGCAAAAAGAAACTGCTGCAACTCCAAAGCAACAGCCCAAATCAAAACAACACTTCCAAAAAGAAAATTCCAGCATGAAAAAGTTTGCTGAATGTTTGAAATTTTTACCACCACGCTGAATACATTTTGAAAGTTATTGGTAGGCCGTGCAAGAAAATCTGACTTTGGACAGGGAGATTCTGAGAACGTGGCCTACATTTCAGCTGATCTTGAAAGTGGACTGTAAATTTGTAAGTAAACCTACATTCCTCAGGAAAAACCACATCCAGCTTCCACAACAGTATCTAAAATACCTCTGAAGAGTTGACGAGCCACTGTGACCCCATGCTCAAGAGTGACAAGAAACACAAGAAACCAGTTACCTGAAGTGCATGAGCTTGCAAAGAGCTCTTCATGGGGAGAACCACGCTTGAGTGTGGAATTTAATTCCCAGCCCAGGCTATTTATTCCGAGATAAAACAACCAACATCTGGTCAAGGGAGTCCCTTGTCCTACAAAGATTCTGCAGCAACACAAATTCCCAGACACACTGACTGATTTGCAAGATACAGCCCTCCAAAATGAGTGGGTTTTGCATGGAATTATTTTCCTTGGTGTTATCAGGGCCACTTAGGTCAACAATTTGTCAGCGCTGCAATTTCCTTCCAAACGGCAATCAAAATAACCACGCACACCTTCTTCAGTCTTCTCCGTTCCAAGTGTTACTTACAGTCGTATGATGAGAGACACTGCCTCCGATATTGAGGTTTTTGAGGAGCTGGGGAGAGCCTCCATACTGCCCCGAGATCTGCTTCCTGACTTCAGCAGCTACCGTTCTGAAAAGAGACAGGGACAACATTATCTCTGTACAAGAATTACAGTGAAGGTGATAGATCAAACCCTCTTCACACTGCTGTTGGAATGACACCAAATACCTAGCGTGCTGGTTGGAATAAGTGTCACCGGCCAGCGAGAACAGACCTTGGGTATTAAATTCCCAGAGAATCACAAAAGTCTCGCGAGGCTGCGCACACACACTCTTAACTGCAATTACATTTTTATCCCTTTTGTGAACTGCTCTTTTGTGCACATCTGTGGCAATAAAACACACGTGACACTGAGCACAAATAAACTTGTTCCCAGCAGGCTCTTTCCAGTTCCTACCAAGGAAAGCTGTCCTCCAGTCCTTTCCAAACCCATCAGCAGTTCCAAGTCCAGTCACACACTGCTCCTGTGCTCTGCTCTCTCATTTTCACCCCTTGCCTATTTTTGGGCTTTGCAGTTGCAGAGATGAGGACCAGCAGCCACTTTCCACCCAATATCCAACCTCTTCAACACTCAGCTCAGGGGCAGAAAAGCAGCCCCAGGCAGGGTGGGGGGAAATGTCTAAGGAACACCACACAGGAAATAACTGACCAAGTCGGAACAAAACAATTTGTTTCCCCTTTCACCTAGGAAAGGTAGCAGTGGGGCTACGGTGACCAGCAGAGGCGTCACTCCATGTCCTGGCTAGCAGGGCACAGTGACTTACAGTCTCACCAGAGAGAAATCCCACCTGGAGGATAAAAGCCACCCAGCACCGTTCTGGGGTTTTCTGGTTTCCCCAATACGCCACTGCTAGGCCTGAAAGCACAACCATTAGGTTGTTTACCTTAGGTAAACCCACCAAGGGAACATCTCCAAGAAAGAAGAACTCATCAGAGGGGGAAATGACCATAGTCAAAGGCTGTCTTAACCAACAGCCATGGGTCAAGCCCTAACCCAACCATCAACCATCACAGTGCTCCAGCAGTAAGCTGCAGCTCACCTCAGCAGTAGGGCTGGGAGAGCCACATTCCCGAGTATAGTGGAAATGCTTTCGTTTCCAAAGCAAACCAAAAGCACAGGGTTTTGCAAAGGAAAAAATGTTTTGCTGAAAAGCTGCTGACTACCCCTGGTCTACAGGGCCTCACCAACACGAGGGCACTCTTCTCCAGTGAATGCTGGTGGGCAGGAATGGGGGCACGTGGAGCCAACTCATGCCAATGGAAGAAAAGGGAACTAGCTGGGACAACCAAGCCTACTATGGAGAGCAGATGTTTCCTCAGGCCAGAGGACAGGAATAAGATTAGCTAGAGGAAGCATTATTTTGTCTTTTGAAAAAGTGGACTGCAGAAGGAGGAGAAAAAAAAAGTTTTTATATATTCTGGCTACAAGAAGTCGCTTGCTTCATGTTTGTCTTTATCCACAGGAGACTATGTTTTCACTTCTGGAGGGTGGCTTCTGAAAGCAGAGCAAAGAGCTCCTGCTGGGGAAAGACAACATTCAGGCTGCCTGACCGCCCTCGGAAAAACCATCGTCCCTGTTCCCACCACGCGCTCGCTCACAGACACGCGCACGTGAGGACGAGCCACGCGCGCTGCCAGCATTTACAGGAAGATTTGGAACGTATGAGAATGGCTGCTTGGCATGGAAAACACTCCGCATCCGTGGCTGATGAGATTTAGAAGCTTGCCCTCGGGTTGCAGACGATGTCTGCTTTAAATCTGATCTAGTCAGTGTGTGCTTTGTGCATTTCCTGACGATAGGCAGAAGAGAGCCCTCCGCCGCAGCAAAAATCAGAACCCACATAGCACAACACAGGAAAATCTCAAAATCTTTCCCATTTTTCAAGGGATGTACACTGTTTCCAGATGGGAAGGACAGCCAGAGGTGGAAATCTGTTCTAGGCTGTGAAACCACAGCCAGTGCCCAGCCACGTTACTCAGCGCTGCTCCTCCTGCACGCAGTGGCTCCTTACGAACCCAAGGCATGCTTTGTGACAGACTCCAGAGGGGTTCTCAGTCCTTCCTCCTTCTTCTGCATACTGGGTCTGCCAGGCAGCTCTGCAGCAGCTGGGAGCTGTGCTGTTTTTGGAGCACAGCCTGTCGATACAGCCTGAACTCCAGCTATGACTGTGCTTTACCCCAGCTCGGCTGCAATTACAGCATGGCTTAGGGGCACCATGTGTTTGCATGGATGCTACACTGCCCGACATCATTCCGGCTGATAAAGGTCATTTGATGCAATAGGGGAGGAAACAAAAGGGTAAAATAAAAGGGTGGCACTGATCTGCAAGGCTTCTGACCATGTGCGGTACATCAATGGCTGCCTCATTAATAATCTCACTGGATATTAAAAATTCCCCTGAAGTATGATCACAGAAAGTCAGAATTGAAAAACCTCCAATCAGTTTGACCAAGACATCATCATTACTTTCAAGTCTTAAGTGGTCCCACCTCTCCAGCTTTCACAATTACCAATTAAACCACTTCCCACATGAAGTAACTCGCTACTGTCTAAACCTCGATGTTCCCAGGTGGAGTTTGTGGGACTTCCTAGTACTTACTCCAAGCCTGCAGTCTAATCCACAGCTCCTGTTGGCCACCTTTCTGTATCACTGCATTCACAGATGTACTGAACACCATTTCCCCTACTGGAAAGCATCATACTTCTGACATTTAGAAGCCATCTTCTAATGTAATCCGATCACCAAGTGTATTTATGGGTAATCTATACTCGTTTGGGTTTGTGCCAACATCATCAGTTAGGTTCAACAGCTCTCTTCCCACTCCTTCCTACTCACAAGGTATTCACAGAACTTAGTCCTATCCCCTCCCAGCCTTCCTTCGGCAAGGCTAAGTAAGGTCAGATCCTGACAGGCTTTCTGCTCCCTCCACCACCCTGATGGCCCTTCTCTGAATTTGTCCCAGTGGGCAATCACACCTTTTCACATGCCCTGCTTCATCCTGATCACTCACTGCAGATAAGGCCTGAGCAGGGCTTTGTTGAACTAAGTATTTTCCTATTGAGAAAACACCTCAGGTGACTACTTTTGGGACTCCTTTCTCGATGCTTCATCAGTTTCACAGTTTCCCTGAAACTGATAATACACTTGCCTTCTCTTCCTCTGTTTCCACAAGCTGTTTGTCCGTGACAAATGCCACAGAATCACGACTACTAAATTCATGTCATGTTATAATCCTGAACACAACTTCTACCTAGAAGCTACACTTCCTAAACCAACTTGGAATTTTACATCAAACGTAACCAGAAAGAGAGAAATAAATCTCAAAATAGTCTCCAAATGGGAAAAAAAAAAAAAAAAATCCATTTGGCAGAACGGAAGAGCTATCAAAGCTCTTGATAATTAAAAGGACAAATAAAAAACTGCCTTTTTAATAGCTATCCTCTATTCAACATGTAACCTGGGATCCTTAGACAAACATTCCACTCAATTACAACCCAGAGCCTCATGAATGCTTATGTTTAAAGAACATCTTCCCCCGTCACTTCCCTTCTGACCTTCTTCACTGGTTAATTATTGTGTGTGCATGTGGTTCAGAAAAAAAATCCCCTCGGAACTGGCTTCTAAAGCAAAACAAGACTGGTCATTCTCAAAGTAATTCTCTGAACTGTAAATAGCAAATGAAACCATTTGTTTGCACTTCCATGTTTCTTTGCTACACCAAAAATCATTTCTGTTTCTATGTGGCCTACATATTCAAAACCAAAAATTGGTCTGGTTTTGTTTTGTTTTCTTCAGCTTAAGCAGCATCCTGGAAGCATCATCAGTCCTTCCAGTTTGCCTTTCCAGGAAAAGGCTCACCATGACCTGTCCAGTTACGCCAAGCAATGTTAAGAACTCTTCCCCCTTGCCAAAAAGGAGGGTCAGGATCCAGTCATCTCAATCACCTGCTGCAGGGATTTGAGGAAGTCTCTCTTTTCCACAGCCCTCCCCGTTCCAAAAGAGCAACACAAACTGTTTCTCCCCATCCCACTAATGACGAAACTGTTACTCCTGCCTGCTCTCCATCCTGCGCGTCACACGCGGTGACTCTACGCTCAGCGAGACTTTGCCTCTTGAGAAAGACAGCCTGGTACAGCGCAGCATCTGCGCCAACCCAGAGCAAGGCTGCTTGTTCTCTCTCAGGAGCAGAGAACACTTATGTATATAGTTTACTTGTTAAAGTGAAAGCATCTCCCGTTGTGCAGCCAGCTCACTTGTGTACAGCCCTGCACGTGGCTGGAGGCATCTACCCGACTATACTCACTACACTTGTGTCTGAATCTCCAAAGCCAAATGGCACTGGTCAGTTGTGTTCTTCTGGCTGCTGAGGATGAGATGACCTGTCCCTCTGTCCTCTGCCTGAGCTCTCCTGCTTCATCCATACTTGAACCATGGTGTGAGTCACCAGGCATGTGTTGTGGTGGATGAGGGAACCTGCTCGAGGAAGGGCTCTGGCGCTGAGCTGGCCAGTTCAGCCTTCTTCCTGAACCTGAGGTCCTGCTTCCTCCAGAGTGAACTCCTTCCCCTTTGAGTGAAATGGGTTTGATTTACAACCCGAAGCTGAGGAAATACCCAGCCTGATCCTGCCTGCTGCAGGGTACGTGTGGGGTCTTCAGGTAACACAAAAGATAGGCACATTCCCTTTTTCCTTACCATTAATTAATCCAGAAAGTACCACACAAAGCTGCCCGTGGTGCTCTTCTGATAATATTTTATCATTAAGACTCAAAACATCATCCTCAGGATCCAGCAAAGGGAAGGAGCTCTCAAGATACCTTACTGTGAAAATCACCACAGGACTGGAGTGTTCAGGAGAGATCAAAGTCGCATCTCATGTTAAGAAAGCCCAACCAAGCAAGGAAGCCTTGTAGAAAGAAGCCCTAGAGATGAACTGCTCTCCCCCTGCTTTCTCACTCGCTTTAAGCGGTCAGAGATTTTCTCAGGCTCCCCAGAGCGCTGCCGCCTCCCGCACAGGACGCCCGCAACGGCTGAAAAGGGGCAGCCAACGTCACTGTTGGAGAACAGGAAAAAGCTGCTCTGAAGTTTCTGTTAAAAATACTTTCAATTATCCGTGATAGTGTTTTGTCAATGCAAACGGCATCTGGATGTGGGAAGAGAATAAGCTGTGATGCCTATCCTGCTGCGACCACTGCACTTCTGGCCTGATTGGGCACTCTGGAAACCGGTTTCAGTGGGTGAGGGTTTCACACCATCCCTGTTTAACCCGAAGCAGGGCAAAGGCAGCTGTCAAGTCTCCCTGACGCATCATTCAGGCAGTGCCAAAGGGCTCTAAATGGACACAAGCGTAAGTTTAGCCTTCCCGAGTCACCTTTTGCAGTACCCTATGAGTGTAAAGGGAGCTTCAGCAGAACAAAGATGCTAGCTCTGAAGGTAGTGAACAGAAGCATTTTCCCCTCAATTCAAAACCATCAAGACAAGAGGCTGTGATTACTCCAGGAAGCTGTCCAGATACAACATAAGAGCCCTGGATGGTGGGAGATTTCCAAATCACAGAATATCTGAGAGCAAGGTCACACTTTCCATCCAGAATTCTGCTGAAGATCCCCCCCTGCTCCAGACAGCAGCACCTCACGGCACCATGAGGTTCCCAATCACACAGAAGCACCTCGGAAGAGGCTGGACCCACAAGAATGAAAACAATTTTCTCCAGACTCCATCGAGAGCTGGGGACAGAAAAACTGAAAACTGTCAGCAAAAGAATAAAGACCAGCGGTAAAAAAACCACCCTGGGCTTTGCACGAGGCTGGAATGGATAGCAAAATGGAGGGCAAGGCAGGTAGGTTATTCCAAGTCAAAAGGATCCTCTTTACTGCAGGAGCAGTAAAGGAAGGGCAAAACTCTTTCCCAGGACAAACACTTCTTCTGACCAAAGCAGCAGCTCTGGATTCCCTAAATAACCTGATCTCAGAAGAAATGTCCAGGCACCGAGACAGCAGCTCACAAGAAAGGCTGTATTTGTTTGCCTTAACTGTGTATGCTGCGTGATGTTTAAAGGGTGATGTTTTTCTGTATTTGAACTCTTAAAAAACCTGCACGTCTTCTCCTCTGCCTGCCACTGGAAAGACTGGAGTGCTGGGACACCACATGCTTCCATTACTGGGACATTCAGGAACTCGGAACTGACCTTGGCGGGGGGCGGGGGGGGGGTGCTTCCACATTCCATTTCTCTGCCACGCAGGCCCATGCCCAGAAAACTTACTGGAATAACACAACTGGGAATCTGAAGCACACACCAGTGAAGGGGCGAGTGCTCGGTGGGGACAACGCAGAACGACCCCAGAGGGGTCAGCCACAGCACTTGGCTTGGTCAGCACTGAACACCCAGCCCTGCTGAGAGCAAATACTCATTCCTCAAGAGTAACATGTTAACTACTTTTTATTGAGATATTTTAATGAGAGAACTTTATCTCTGCTGATGTGGATTCTGACTTCCACTAACTCTCCTCCAGCCCCCCAACCACCATCTGAGCTGAACAGGGTACTAAATAGAAGTACATCTGTTCTTAAACCAAGATGGAAACAATAGTGTATGTCCAGCTCCAGAAGCATTATGATGCTGCAGAAAGACACGTTCCAATATAGTTTAATAAAAAAAAAAACTGATTTCCAATTAAAAATTAACAATTTCAGGCAAGATTTCAGGTATTATTAACACATTACTGTAAGTTTAACTCAGGAACTTCTTCTGATTGACTCAAGAAGAATTAGTAAGTACACATGATGGCCAAAGTTCAGGCTAAAAATCTGTTCTAGTTTAAAGCCTTCCCAGAAAAATGCAGCAGGACCCAGTCAGAAAGACACCTTGTAACAGACAGTCTTAAAGAGAACATGAACCTGCTGTGGCAGTCACTGAGAGCTGCTATCCCCAGGATTTAGATTCCAGAAGCAATAACCAGACACTGCACGGCACTGGAGTTCTGTGCATCCCCTTGAGGTGCACCACACTGGTTGAAGAAAGCAGGGGCAGTAAATCAGTGCTGGGAAAACCACATTTGTGGTCTTTCTAAGAAACAGAAGAGCCAATTTCACCTTTCTTTTTCTACCACTGCTGTTGTGATAACCAGATTAGAAGCTCACATCTGTTTGGTAGGTAGGTCTAAGAGGAATTTACCTCTGTGGATCTGAACTGCATCCCATTTGAATTACTCCCTATCAGGCAAACCAAGAGCAGCATGGCTACTTCCTGTGAATAAGACAAATGCTACGTCCACCTCGATGAGTAAGCCAAACCGGAGGGCAGAGTGTGAAAATGTGATAGATCTATTCTTCTCTAAACAATGGAAATGGGGAGGGCTTCCAGCAGCCACCAACGCAGCTCTCGGGACTTCCGCATGCTGCCAGCTTCAACCTCTCACCCTCTGGAAGAGCAACATTTACAGCAGTGTATTCCATGTCAGCAGGAGAAGGGCTATGGCTCAGTCTGGGCACCTCCGAGTACAACACCTCTTCTGCCCACCAGTTTTTTTGCCTTCACGTGCACTGGATGTGCAGCCCATCAACCAGGAGCTTGAGATTTCTCAGCGAACAACACTACAGTACGGGAAATCCTGATGATAAATACAGCAGACTTATAGGTAAGTGCAAAAGAAAGAGCTGGAGATGCAACAGCCCTGCTCTGAGAGGAGCTGACCTCAATGCAGACCACCTGGGTCCTTCTGAAGGCACAGCCTGTGTGAATAGCATGAATCTGACGTGTGGAAAAGAACACCTCTGCCTGCTGCACAGACACTCTGCTGCCGTTTGGTGGGTTTGGAAACGCATCAAGAGGATTAGATCAAAAGGTACACAAAGGTGGCACATCGCCGCTACCTGATGAACCTACTGCACCCAGCTAGTGCCCGACACAGGGAGGAATGTTATGAGCACCCACAGCGGTCACTCCAGGGCCATTTTAACTCCCAGACAGGGCTGTAGAACTCTTACGCTCTCATTTCTACTACTTGTCTCTCATGCGACTAGTTCTATGACTACAATCAAGGACCAGGAAAAATGGTCTGGCAGCAAATCCCGCTCCTTCCATCCCCAAGGCTGTGATCCGTCACATTAACCCCTGGCTTGTGCACATCAAAGTTTGCAGAGAACCATGAGAGAGGATCAATGTTTTCGCCTGTGTTTCACCAGATCCCAAGTGGGGTGGGATTTACACCATACCTCTACCTCCTACCAAGTCTTTTCCTTTGAGCTCCTTTTTCTTTGCCCGTGACCTTTCTCCATCACAGCTTCTGTAACTGCAACTATTTGTACCTACAGGTTTTTCATTCAATGGCATGAAAACGATACTCTTCACTACGGGCTCCTGAGTAGCACCAGTGAAACGGGTGGCTCCCACATTGACTCCGCTGCTAGGAGAGGTACCACGGTCACCAAAGGCTGACCTGCAAACAGAAAAACTGTGGTTCCCACCTGGAACCACATGCCTAACTTGGAATATAGAAAAGCAGAAACCTGGTAATAGGAAGCCTCTAAATATTCCTCTGGGGAAAAAAAAAAAATATCATAAACACCCAAAACTTTGTAAAACACAGGGATGTTCAACACGGCAAGTCTCAGATAGCTTTGCACGCTCAAGGAGCTGTGCTAACGTTAATCAGCTTCTTATCACACACAAAAGGAAAGGAACTATTTTCTCCATTTTGCAGGCAGCAGGGAAGCGAGCGGGCAGGTTTGCAGCTCCCGGGTGCGGAGCGCAGCCCTCGGAGACGGCTCCGGCCGCCCGTCCCGGCGCGGAGGAGAAGGAGGAGGAAGGGGGAAAGGCGAACCCGGCGCCCAGCCGCCGGGGGATGCTCCGGTAACCCCCGGCACCGGCAGGAAAACACTGGCCGCGCTGCCGGGAGCGCCGGGCCGCCCGTTGTGCGGCGAGAGGGGGGCTGCACAATGCGCCCGGCCGGCCTTTGTTCACCGAGAGACGAATTCAACAGCTCTTTTCTTCTCTTCCCTTCTCCTTTTCCCTTTCACACAATGC
>JAAGNO010011717.1:0-22662 GCA_033439905.1 Ceryle rudis
CAAACTTGCAGGAGAACATGCCATCCTTGCACTTGTGATGAAATGCAGTGACACCCCCCACCTCCACCCCACCTCCCTCTGCGAGTCGCCTCCTCCTGCGGTTTGGGAGACGCTGCAAATAAAATGTGAAATATTGGGTCCCTTCAGGTGTTTTTCTAGCGGCCGGTGACTACCTTTCCTTAGCCTTCCGTAGGGGTCAGGTGTTGTCTTACTGTGGGCGGGAGCGGCTCGGTATACTTGTCTTACGCGACGTTGCAACGGGGGCTGCTGTTCTTCAAGGCAGCCGTGACCACTTGTAAATGATTTCAGTCTAAAAGTAAAACTCGGTCAACTCTTGCGGTGCGTTTAATATTTTTCCCGGGCTCGCATCGCAAGTGCAATCGGATGGATGTTCAGCTGAGGACACAAAGGCGAGAAAAGAATGTCATGCGAAGCAAAATGAAAAATGCTGCTAGCAAAATGTAGTGTCTTGAAATGTAACAGTGTCTTGCAGGATCTTGCAAACAGCAATTTACAGAGATACTTGAGTTAATTGATGGCGTAAGCTCGGGACAAAAATGTACTGTAGCCACTATGGCGATGTGATTCCTACAGACAGTTGGATTTCTTCCAGGAATGTGTCAAAGCTCGGAAAGCAACGCGGCTAGGTCTCATTGTGTACAGGAGATTATTTGATAATCATTTAAGTTATGTAAAAGAGTCTATGATAGGTCCTATAAAAATAAAGCTACACAATAGATCTAAGATCTGTGGTTGTTACTGCTGTTGAAATGCAGTGTTCAAGGGGCTTTCACCGTGCCTCCATCCTCTGTAATGGTTTCTTGGCAGGAGTTGAGACAGGAGTTGAGTTTTTTGTCTTTCCTAAATCTTTTGAAATGACGTATTTTATCCACAGCGACCCATGCTTGTTTTGCTTTCATTTGTACCGTCTGTTTCTTTAATTTACCAGAAAGAAGGGAATGATAATACGCTACAAAGCCAAGGGATGAAAATTGTTACAGTTATGAAAACAGATCAAAATACGCGGAGGTTTTCTATTGAGATGTGAGTCTTAAAAGGCCAGTCTGGCTCCCTGCCAGTCCCGAGTGGATTGTTTGTTTTAGAAACGGCATCCACATATGGATCAGCCTGAGGTTTTACCCTCGGTGGCGGCAAATCCTCGTGCTTTCTATCTTTTAAAAGATAATGTGAAAGGTAAAACAGTTTTCTCCATTCATCAATCCAGATTTAACTTTTTAGGGGCTAGGTGTCAAGATGTTGGGATGTGTGCAGAGGTGAAGCGAGACCTTTGGGAAATAAACAGTGAGATAATTTGTTTCAGAAATTGGCTTAATTTTACTTTTAAACAGCAAGAGCTGTAATTTAGGCTGCCTTGTTCCTCCCCAAAAGCTGGAGGAAAGGAACCACCATGGGTGAATGCTCATAACCTTCCTCGGTCCAATAGCTGAATGCTGCTAAGGAAATGCACTTTTCAAGTATAATTTTGTGGTAGTTTAACTAAGCATCACAAGAGTGTCTATGAGGAACAGTGGGCGGCTGGTACAGCCAAGGTAGCTACAAATGGGGTTAATCCTGCCCTGCTGCTGGTTGTGATGATGGGACAATATCCTACTCTGCAAACTCAGTACTGCCTTCTTCACTTGGCAGAGCTCCTAGTGAAGAGAGCGCAAGTTTGCGCTTGCAAGCAGCACTCTGCCAGGTCCAGGCAGCGGTTGCATGTAACGCATTTCAGATTATCTATACAAGAATAACAGGGAGGTTATTGCGGTTGGAGAGGTGGGTTGTTTTTTTTCTTTAGCAACTGCTTCAAGCATGTGAGTTTGTAGCAAATATTGGCAGCAGCTTGGAGTATTTCAGCGCAATGGTGCTGTTCTAATATATCTTACTGTTCAGCTTTCTCACCTGAGCTGTGTGCTCGAGATCTGCACTTGCAGCAGGCCAAGCAAATGAAGGGGAAGCTGATAATGCAATGATCTCACATAAGGAAAGAAAACACCTTTCCCCCCCCCCCCCCCTTAGGATTTCACTGAACGATTTATCTATTTCACAAGCTCAGTGTGCAAATGTCTTTTAAGCAGGGTTCTAATCCTGAAGACCTTACAGCCTATCCTGTCTGTCTCACAAGGGTTCAGTGAGATTTTGCTTGGAAAAAAGTCTAAAAGAGGCCTTCAGGAATATACTCTGGGATATGCTATATAGACATTGCAAACCTGAATGGTTTGATTGCCCCCAGGCCTCAGTTTTTTATTCCAAGTAGCTGTAAAATACCACAAATCTGACCTGCTGGTGGTTTTCACTGATTTGGTGCTCTGCATCCTTGTAGATGGTGACTTGTGGTGCTCAGAGGCTGAGCATCATCAGCCTTCTTTGTCTCAAACTAGTGGCAGAAGCGACTCTTGGGGTATCAGCAGAGCTGGGCTGGTATAAAACTGATGTGGCAGCCCGCTCCAGATGCCGCCAGCTTGGGAGGTTTCTTTGTGGGCTTACAAGTTGTTGGGCTCCAGGAGTCAGCCTGACTGAGCAGCAGATGTTGCTTTAGCTTAGCTGCTATTCTGCAATAGTTCCTTAAAGGGGAATTGTCAGTTTATAGGTGCTTACACTAAAAAAAAAAAAGTACACAAAAAAAAAATCACTATTTTTCAAAGTACTGCTGCATTTCCGACTGCAGATGTATTTGAGGAGTACCTGGTATGGGAAGTCAGATAAGGCTCGAAAGGAGCTGACAATGGCTGGGTGATCCCGACTGCTTTTCCCACAACACAGGCCAGACAAAAGACTTCTGTGCAACTCCTGAGGAGAGCTGGAGCTCCTCTCCGGGCTGTGGAGGAGGCGAGGGCACTGCTACCAGGCCAGGGGTTGCCATCTAGCGGAGCTACAGCTTTTATCTCCTTTGTGCATGTGTGGGCTCTTTTTGTTGCGCTTGTTTCCCCAGATTGAATAGTGCAGGCGCTGAAAGTGTCACATAAGAGTCTCACTCAGAAACCCCCTTGGGAAATTGTTTTCTCTACGGAAACACTGAAGAGCATCGTCTTAGGCATCTGTAAGATTATAACCTTTTGTAACTGAGCAAGATGTTTTGATTTATCTGATGCTTCCTATCTACAAGGAACCTGTTCCTAAAAACTAAAGCTGATTCTTTTTAGCTTTTCTGTCTTAAAAAAACATGTCCCTTTGAATGAAAGCGGGTTCTGTTTTGTTGGATCAGGGTTAGACCATCAAGCTATTTCACTTTACAAAGCCTGCACTGAGTTCCTCAGGTATACTACATTCCATTTTGTTGCTGGTGTATTTTACACATATTATGTGATTTTACTGGAGATTTTGGTGGAAAAGCATACACATCTTAATTATTTTTCATATGCAGTCAAGGATGATAAAGGAGAATAACAAGAACCCTTCATTTTATTTATAAGTGAGGGAATCTTACCTTTCCTTAATGGTGATTTATTGATGAATAAAAAAGGGTTCACCATCCAAAATTATTTCTGCATTTCGGTATTCTGTGACTTAAACAGTCTGGGTGTTTTCTGAAGCTGCTTCAAGAAAGCAGAAAGAACCCTTTATTTTCTTGGATGGGCTTTTGAAGCAGGCTTGCTAACTATTTAAGGCCCTGAGCTTGGGATTGCTCTAATATATCCTGACTGTTGATGATGAGTCATCTTCAGTGAGCCTACATAGTTGTTCAAATAACATTAGTAAAAAAGATACAGGAGTTTATTGTGAAGTCTTTTTGGTTTCTGACTTTTTGAATAAACTGCTTTGGCAACGGTGCAAATACCGAAGGTCATTCTGCAGTTATTGGCAGTAGCAGGAAAAAGGTGGTGGAGCAATTCTGTAGTGATGTGCAAGCAAGAAAGATGGAACTGTGAGTTCAAGCTTACAGACCTGATTGTATGAAATGAGAGCTGGGAATGCTTTTAGGATACCTTTATGTCAACCAAAGATCCTGCAGCCTGCCTTCCCTGCACTAAATTAATGCTCTAGTTTTTAAGATTGGTAAACACTTCTTTAAAATCCAGTGGTTTTTGTAACACATCTACATAAAAGAGTGAAACCAGAGTTCATCATAGTGACCCACTTTCCCAAAATTTGTGTGGGTAAAGATTACTGAAAGGGGATGTTTTGAAAAGGGAGGGGAGAACTTTGGTTTCTGTGTTTTACAATAGTTTATCAACACCTTACTTTAACCTTGATTACTCTTGGTGACTTCCCTCTCTCACTGGCAGAGAGCTACTTCACTAGACTACAGGTTTTTAGCCTTTTATGCTTTTTGGAACCCCTCCATATTAAATGTAAACATGCTGTCAAAACCTTATTTTTCATGGTTGTTTTGGTTGTAGTTCACAGACCTGCAGCTATCCAGAGATCACAGACTCAACATCACTGCATTGCTGTCCTTGGAAAATATTTTTAATTGCTTGAATTGGCCAGTGTAGGATTTGAGGAATATGCAGCATTTCTGAAATGATCCTTCATCTCTCCTCTGTGACAGGAGAATCCCATTTTATGTATCAAATCTCTGTCACCCTCCCAGAGGCAGCTAAACCTGCTCGCTTTACCCTGTTCTCCCTGCAGGTATTCCCCAACGGTGTTGGGCATATAAGAAAATGTGGACTGATCTGTAAGAAGGGAGGGAAGACAGGATTCAAGCTTTGTAGTAAAGGGCTCTGGTGCTCCTGTTAATTCTTGTTTCGTGTGCTAGGATGTCTCCTGGTGGGCATTTGAGACTGCCTCAGTCTTAGTAGCTAATTGTTATTCAGTCTGCAGGCTCTGCTGAACAAATTCTGGCAAAACTTGCTGTGCCACATGAAGAGGTGACTGTCCCCATTTGCTATCCTGCCTCTTTGCCATGAGTACCATCCTTTAGCTGTGTGTACTGAGGGAAACTGTACCTGTGCCTCCTTTACTCCAGGCTGTGATCAGTGCCCAACTACCATCTTCAAGGATAGTTTGAAGTGATCTGGAGGTCCTACCAATCAGCTCAGGAATGGCTGGAGTTCAGCTCAGCCATTTCAGCCACAACTCAGCTAAACAAATCTGCTTGTAACGGAGTGGGAGTTAAACCTGAGACAATGGGTGACAACAACATTATTTTCCTAGTAGCTGTAGGCAGACATTAGAGACTGCTTTCTGTTTGAGTAAAAGCTGGACATAATCATTACTGACTCTTTTTTTGTTCAGCTTTATAAAAGATAATGGCCCACTGCTGAAACCTCTGGGTGCCTCCACAATGGGAAAAACTCTGGGAATGATTTTTAATTTGCTGTTGTTGAGACACTCTTTAAATGTAAAGAATCCCTTCGGAGGCAGGCTGCTGGACCAGGGACCATTGGAGAGGCAGTGGTCCAGATTTTGTCTCTTCTCATTTTCATAACTGCAGGCTGTAATACAGGCTCTTCTACGTTACAAGGTAAAGAATGAGTTTATAAGGAGTGATCCCCATGACCCTTTTCAATGACATGTAGCAGACATGGCCCTTTCTGCAGTTAGTCATCTAGATGTCACAATGAAGAGCTTGAGCCTGTGCTGAGTGTACTCGGGTCTCTGCTGTGGGTTTGGGCTGAGACAACACTCCAGGGTGGCCTTGAGAGCTATCCAGGACCCTCCCTTAGTATGGCATACATAATATTTCCTTCTCCTCCTATGTCTCTTTGATGTGTTCATCTCCTAAGCTAGCTAGCTTGCTTCTTCGGGTATTGAGGCTGAGCACCCTGAAAGGTGAGGTTCATAGTGAATTATGGTATCTCTGGAAATTTTGGCGATATTCCAAACCAATCTGCAGGAGTTACAGGTTAAAATACCATTTATTGTTCTGACTGCTGATGACATGAATACGGCCTGGGTAACTGTGAGTTGAGCCCGATTCTGACAAACCTCTCATTGAGTAATACCAGCCAGTGTTAGAATTCTGTGGTCAAATCCTCTCCCAGTTCCAACAGTCTCCTCCCTGTCAGTGGTTTGTCAGCTAGGTTTGTTAGATCTGGAGAAAACAGCCCTGTTCTCAATATACAGAAACCAGAGATCAGATAGGTAAAGCTGGGTGTGAATTCTAAATAAAAGGGAAATTCCATCCTTCTACCACCATTTTTCATCGGTGGGTAACTAATAAGGAATAATTTTTTTTTGCGTAGTAACGCTTCACAGTAGAACTGAGCTTTAAAGAATAGCTGTAATTGCTTCTGTGCACTCAAATAATTGAATATAAATCAATTACCACCATTTTCGTATTAGAACAGACAAGCTCGCTCTATGAAGAAAAACCTTTCTTTCCTTTTAAATAGCCAGACCTTTAGCTTCTTTGTTTATCCACATGTCTGGGACAAATGATTCAAACTCAGTCATTAATTAGTGATTTTATCAAGATTTTCCTTTCAGGACTGAAAGGTCAGCACACCCTTGAAGTGCTAGCAAAACAAATGTCTCTGATTTGCACATAAAGTCAAGACTTATAAGGAAGAAGCCTCAGAAAATGTCTTAAAGGGTAGTGGTTTCATTTGGGGTGGCTGCTTATAAGAACATGCCTGATGTCTTAAGCAAAAAAGTGATGACCAGATATCCTGAATTTCATCCAAACGTCTGTGGTTAATATATTTTAAGGATCAGAAGACGTTTCAGTCTTGGAGCCATCTGCCAGAAACACAAGGCCTAAACTGGGGCAGAGAAGCATGACCCTGACTCCAATATAATTTATTTTTATTGTATTGTTCAGAGACCCTTTGGCTGTCAGAGCCACAGGCTGACTCCTGGATGCTGGGGATACGCCAGTGCTGCAGCCTGTGGCAGAGTGCTCCCAGCAATGAGCTGGCTTGGCCCTGCTGGGGAAGGAAGAATGTTTTACTATGGGACACATGCTACCTGACTAATCCAGACCAGTGGGGATTATAAATGACACAACTTTGTTAAATAAAGAGGAGACACATGAGTGACTCGGCAAAGAGAAGTGAAGGGTTTTTCCTGGCAGAGATAATCGAGATATCACATGATCTCTAGGCTTAGCCTCATGTTAGGATGACACAGAAATCCTTTCTGGGCTTGAAATAAGTATTAATGTTGCCACATGATTACCTGTATTGATATATTTTTCTTGCATTTATGCTATTTTTATCACTGCTTTCAAATCACCTCTTTGTGGTTTTTTTGTTTTTTTTTTTTTTTTTTTTCCAAAAGAAGAGAAAAAGAACAATTTAGGAATAGAGGATTTGTTCTGCTGCTGAGAGAAAAAGTGGGAGGAAACAAGGACATCCATACCGATCTGCTATAAAAATCTTTGCTTTAAATTAGAAAGCAAAACACAGAGAGCAGCTACAATTCTGACACTACTCAACTTGTGCTTTTCCTACACTGACTTAATCTTTTTTAGTAGTTAACATGTATTGTAGGGCAGCCACACAACAATTTCTGATTTTAGTCAGGAGTCCCTCTAGGGGAGATTTTTCTTCTACAAGATTGGACATGAAAAAAAATATTCATTGCCACAGATTAAATCCCCGGTAAAAAGCGACAGGAGCTTCTCAGCCAGGCAAAAGCTACTGGTAGAAGTCCTCTACAGCCCTCAAGTGGTTCACTTTGAATCCTACACGTTGGGAACAGAAAGCATCATCCTTGGCAAGGAGACTTCAGGGGCGGGCACAGCCTTAGGAGGTCACCGAACTGGCTGCGTCCTCGCCAGCCCTTCCCTGAGGCTCCAGCTCCCGCAGCCGCAGGGGAAGGATGCGCCATCTTCCAGATGCTTCTTTCCGGCTCCACGGGGCTGCTCCTCTGCTCCTTCAGGATTCTTCTGCTCAACTCCGTGGGGCTGCTCCTTTCCAGATCCACTGGAGCTGCTCCCATCTGGCCACTTGTCCTTACCTGCATCCACAGCCTTGTCCATGTCTGCATCTGCCCCTGGCAGCTCCACTCCAAGGCACTGGGACCACACCAGGAGCAGCCTGGTCCCATGCCATAGCACCACGTGGAAGCCCATGACACACCACGATCCTGCCTGGCTCCACAGAGCTGTTCCTTTTCAGTTTCATTGGGCTCCTCGTGCTCAGCTCTGTGTGGATGCTCCTGCCTGGGTCCATGCAGCTGCTTCTGTCCAGTCCCATAGAGCTCCTCCTACTCTGCTCTGTGGGGTTGCTTCTGTCTAGTTTCCTGTCCTTGTCCATCCTCAACCCTAGCTGGACCTTCACCTCCTTGGAGGAGGGGGCAGCTTGCACTGCCACTCGTATCACTGTCTAGGTGGCTCAGACAGTGCAGCCTGAGCTCTCCTGTCGCCATGGCCTTAGCTGGGGGTTGGCTGGGGCATCTCCATGTCCATGGGCTTTGTGTCTCATCCCCAGGAACCCACTCTTGCTCTGTCCCTGCTGGCAGCTGCAGCTGGGGGTCCTGGCCAAGGACTGACTGTGACTCCTCCACCAGCTCCTTGACAGCCTTGGGGAACTAGGGATCTCCTGGGTGAGTGAGGGCCTCCAGCTCCATCACAGCTCTGGGCCAGGGCTCCGGGAAGGAGTAGAGAGAGCTCGTGGAAGTGGAGCTGCTCTTCTGCCAGGGAGTCCCATGGTGGGGTATCAGGGCCCATGGGGACAGGTGTTCCCTGCTTGACAATCCTGTCCTCACCCCATGGGATAGGGAAGAGATTGTGCTGCATGAAAGAGGAGGAGAAGAAGAAACTCCACACCTGAGCTGGTGGGGGAGCCAGGACCAGTCCATGGCCAAGACCCCTCATGAGAACTCCTGGTGGGGATGGAGCACAAGCGGGTTTCTGGGCATTGGGTGGGCAGGGTATAGAGCCCTGTGGACGTGGAGCACAGTCCCCAGCAGACGGGACCTGGGGTTTGGGCATGTGGCTGGGGTGGCCAAGCAGGGGTCAAGCATTGTGGGACACTGCCTGGAGATGGGGTGAATGCTGGGGAGACCGCCATATCCTGCCCCAGAGCCTCCCCCCGCTGTGCCCTGTCCCTGCCCACGCTGGGCACCGCTGGAAGAGCCGGGGTGCGGCAGGGTCTCCTCCATCTTCTCCTCTTCATGGCAAGAGTGGAGACATTGATCATGAACTCCTGCCCTTGATGACTGTGCTTGAGCTTCCCCATATACTATGTCTCTGTGGCCTTCCTGAGCTCCCTGTTGAGGAGCAGTTCAATGCACTCTGTCTT
Organism: Ceryle rudis; assembly: GCA_033439905.1. Classification (NCBI taxonomy): domain Eukaryota; kingdom Metazoa; phylum Chordata; class Aves; order Coraciiformes; family Cerylidae; genus Ceryle; species Ceryle rudis. The sequence goes on from JAAGNO010011717.1 coordinate 9,135, forward strand.
TCTGGATTCTTTTCCATCATTATGGCCCACTTTTGATGGTGGAGCTGTTGGAGACCAATGACTTGGAAAACCCTTAGTCCAAGCAGGGTGTCAAGGAGAGCTGGTGGAGGAGCCACTGGAGCCCCTCTGGAGCTTCAGAAGAAGACCTGAAAATCATCATCTGCCCCTTGTGCCCTGAAGCCAGACCAGGCACCCCTACACCTCTGTGAGACAGAGCCAATGCCAGTAGCCCACCCTCCTGCCTGGAACACCAGAGCACCCGCCATCCCCATGGTCCCCCAGCCCATCCCTGTCCATTGTGCTGCCCAAGAATGAGCTCAGCACCCTCCATCTCCAGTCCCAATTGGAATGGCCATCCACCCCCACCAGCCTGTCCCTGGCCACCATGCTGCCACAGAATGAGCCCAACACAATCCAGCTCCAGCCCCAACTGTAAAAGACCCTCAGCCCCACCAACCCATTGATGGGCATCTTGCTGCTGCTGCAGAGCCCAGTGCCCTCCAGCCCCAACCAAAATGGTCCCTTCACCACCTTGAACCACTCAGCTCAGCCCTTTGGCAACCCATCCCAGCCTTCCAGCCACTCAACCCGGACCTCTGGCCACCTGAATTTTAAGTGGCCTCTTGCTTGGCCCATGCACAGACAGGGAGAAAAGCAGGTTAGGCTCACTGATGTGCACCAGGGTGCTGGGCCTTGCAAAGAATTGTGTGGCCCCTTGGTGCCTGAGCTGCTACTGGTGCTGGCAAGCAAGGGGAAGCTGCTTACAGGTCCTGCCAGAGGGGCTAGGATGCAACAAGGTCTCCTGGTTGTCCTCCTCTGAAGGATAAGTGTAAAAGCGACGAGCAGGGAACCTGTGTCCATGCAGGCCTTGCTGGACTCCATGCCCCTCATCATGCCCCTGGGCTCCCTGTCCTGCCTGGGATCACTTCTGGGGAGCATATCTTAATTCCTGGATGATTAGAAGCCCAAGCAAGAGCAGGTCCCTCAGCACTGGGCAGACAAGGAGATGAGCAGGTAGCCTGTGTGCACGCAGGCCATGCTGGATGTCATGCCCTGTGTGGAGCCTTTGGACTCACTGTCCATCTTAGGCTCATTGCTGGTAAGCAGTTCCTCATCCCACAGCTCCATCCACTCCTTCCCAGAGTAGGAACTGCCAGAGCGAGACCAAGAAGCAGAGGGGGCTTGCGGTGGAATCCCCACAGGGACTTTCTCTGTCTCCTCCCTCAGCAGCTCTGGGGAGAGTTGGGGTGAAGAGCCGGGAGGGTCTGTCCCTTGGGCCACACTGACCTCCATGGGCTCCCTGTTGAGGGGCAGTCCCAGTTCAATGGGCTTCATCTCTTTAGACTCTTTCTCACAACCACTATGTCTGGATGGTGCAGCTGGTGGCGACCAACTGCTCAGAAAACCCTCTGTCCGACCAGCGTGTCAAAGGTGACACACGTGGCGGAGTAGCCAGGACCAGCCCTTGACTAGGCACCCTTGCCACAGGAACTCCTGGTGGGAAATGAGCATGAGTGGGTTCCCAGGCACAGGGTGGACAGGGCACAGAGCCCTGTGGATGTGGAGCTGTCCCCTGGAAGCTGCCCAGCCATGGCTGTGGGAACAAGGGAGCAGTGAGTCCTGGAGCTCATTGGCACCACCCAAGACTCCCATGTCATGACTGAGCAGCTCTGCAAATGGTTGCACATGGAACTCACTCAGTGGCAGGAGGTGGAGAGGGCCTATGGTGGGACCCCCCCCCTTAGGGAGCCCTAACTCCCTCCAGCCAGGATGGAGGTGCAGGACAAGGTGGGGTTGCCTGGGGCCAGGGTTTGGTTCGAGTGTCTGGAAGCAGAGATGTCAAGGGCGGATGTAGACAAATACATGGTAGGACCAGGCAGGAGCAGCTCCGTGGGCCTGAACAGGAGCATCCCAACTGCTCCAAGCAAAAGCATCCTGGTGGAGCACAGTCCCTGGCTCTGGGCATGTAGCCAGGGGGGCTGGGAGCTGTTGCATATGCAAGTATGTGAAACAGTGATGGGACTGAGGACAGTCCCTCTGTCCCATCTGCAGCTGAGGGCTTCAATGGCATCCTCTCTCCACTGGAGCCTCTCTGGAGCTTCAGAAGAGCACATGGAAGTCATATGCCACCCTCAGTCCAACCAGGATGTCAAGGAGCCAGAGGAAGGACCAGAACCAGCCCTTGGCCAAAACCCCTCATGGGAACTAAAGGAGGGGATGGAGTATGAGCAGGTTCCTGGGCACACAGTGGACAGGGCGCAGAGCCCTGTGGACTCAGCACAGTCCCCAGCAGAGGGAACCTGGAGTCTGGGCACATGGCTGGGGGTGCCAGGAACAGGGCATTGTAGGATGGTGCTTCCACAATTGCTTCACCCAGAGCTTCTGGAGCTGCCTGAAAACGTGCTGGAGATCCCACTGGCAGCCCCACTACATCTGCTTCTTCAAGCACTGTGGTGGCAGTGCTGGACCCCAAAGAACAATGGGTTCCCCTGTAGCAGCCAGGGGGCCTGGGGCTGGGAACCCCCTGGGGTGCCCCTTCCTCTGAAGAGTTAATAAATTACAGAATTTCTCTTTCCCTTCTGCTGTGGTTCTTCCACCCACCCTGTAGCTGGGGGTATGACCCTCTCAGTGCTTGAGCCCAATGGGGAGAGGCTGGTACCAGGCACTGCTGGTACCCACAGAACTGGTGGGTGGCTGGTGGCTGGGGACCTGGTGGGCTGGAGAAATTAGCTTGGGTGACTACTCTGACCCATGAAGGCAGAGTGAGCCTTGTATGAGTTTTAACAGGCAGCAGAGCAGGCCTGTTGTGCTGGGGATTTGTCCTGGAGAGAGGGAGAGGGTGTTTTAGGACACTGGCATCAGCCACCGTCCTGCTCTTCCCAGGAGTCCTCACGTCACAAACTATCTCTTAATGCAAAAGACCCACCCTGGAGGTACCTGTGTGCTGCAGATGTGCCACATGCACTGTTGATGTGATGTTCCTGACAATGGAATCCAGCTACAGCAGAAGGATCAGCTCTGTGCTGCCTGGAGCTTGCTCCTTGCCCACAGCCACTGTGGGCAGCCCATCATTCAGCCTGAGCCCTTTCTCCAGACTTTCCCTACTTGTTGGAAAGCCCTTAGGGTGTTTCCTCTCTAACTTTGAGCACTTGCTCTGCTCTGGAGAATCTCAGGTGAAAAGGGCCCAGAGGGTGAGGCCATCTCCAAAGCTCCCCAGACTGCTGCCACCTGGCCCCTTCCCCATGAGCAGCAGCTTGGGGCACAAGTCTTGATTGAGGAAGTGATGTCCCATTTCAGAAATACTGAGCCCTGATCCTCCATTGCTCTCTCTTTTTAGGGTGTCAGAATACCCAGGCTGGGAATCTTCTGCCTTACTAAACACTCTGTCCATGGAGGTTCATGAGTTCCTCCATGCACAGAAGCCTCTCTTCCAGCTGTCAGAGAACACCGCATGGGCTCATGAGAAAGAAACTCTTCTTGTAAGGTAAGCATATAATTGAGACAGCTTCCTCTAGTGAAGCCTTTGGTATGTATGCACAACTGCTGCTGCCAGGGACTGAGAAGAGTCTAGAGCTTCTTCAGAAGATCCCATGAATAGCCTGAGCTCCTCACAAGCAAGGACAGGCCCCCACTTTCCACCATTCACCAAGCAGCAGCTTCTGAAAACATCCCTCTCTGCACCGCTTGCACCCTGATGGCCGCGTTGGCTCATGACAGCAGGCAGGGTGTACTGAGGCCCCAGCAATGCACCATGTGTGTGGGCACCAGGCCCTCAGAACTCTTGAGTTTTCAGGGATTGTCTTTTCTCCAGTGTTGATCCTCTTTGCTCTAGCAGTCAGAAATATTGCCCCTGGGGATGGGAGTCAGGGTCCCCAGAGCTGCAAATCCTGGGGATGACTTCCCTGGGAAAGGGAATGGCCACTTGTGGTCAGAAAGCAGCAGATTCCTCGCAGGGGTAGCCCAGGCCTGGTGTTATGAAGACGTCCATGAGCTGCACCAGAGGAATCTGCAAGACAGCTCTCTAGCAGAGCTTTGCTTGTGGGCTTGGCTTGTGGACTCTAACTTAATTTGCTCCCTGCTTGTTTTTCTCTAGGTTCCTTCTGTGATTGTTCTCTTGAATTATGCCTTGGTATCCTTGGGCATTTGTGTTCCTTGGGACATCGTGCAGTGCTGCGTGTTGCCATGTTCCTCAAAACACCTACTGCAGTGTGCTCAGGAGACCCTGCTTTTTCTGCCTTACACTCTGTCAAGGAAGCAGGATGTAGATATCATCTTCAAGGACACTGGCTGCCTGTGCTTCCAGAAGAATGAAGTCAAAATGAGGTTTTTTTGCAGGCTTTGTTTGCACCCTGGATAGCACCGGCCACATGCTGAAATGTCTCCTTAGCATGAGTCTCTCACTCCACCAGCACTGCCAGGGGCTCTTGGGAAATTCCCTGAAAGGCCACTGGCAGTGACTTCTCCTCAGGTGTCTGACTCATCTCTTACTTGAGGTGGCTCCCTCTTGCCCCTGCATAAAGCCAGGCAGGGTTATTATTGGGTGCAGGTGCTTGCTGTGCAGCTCCTGCTTCTAATGAGAAGGGGTTAATGCTGAGGACAGCAGGCTCTGCCAGAGGACAGCTTTCTGCCTTAGCAACCCAAAGGCTGTTTGCCTTGTTTGGCAATGGGATCCTTTCCTGGCAATGGTCTCACTTTGGGCTGTCTCTCCTGCAGACGGCAGGGATGATGGGTTTGGCCATGTCAGGCAGGAGTGCCCTTTCCCAGACACTTTCTAGTGGTGTTGTTCTGTTTCCCAAGTGACTACGTTTGCTTCTGCCACCCTTGGCCACTGACCATGTCATCAGCTTCTCAGCTTCTCTCGGGTCAGCTGGTAGTGCCAAGGCTTGTGCACTGCTTGGGAAGGAGCTGGAGGGAGACATTTCCCAGGACTGGGTCTTGTTGTCTTCTTGATTCCAGGATTAGTCTCTATGTAGCACCTGGAAGAGCTGCTGGGGAAGGGCCTCTTCAGACTCCCAAAGGGCAAGTGGAGGAAAAGGAGAGGCAAGGATGGAAGAAAAGCCTAACAGAAGAAGTAATGTGGGAGCTGGCTCCTGGGAGTCCCTGTGTGTGCAGGTTTTGCTTGACCTGTTAATCTGTGTTTTACCTCTGCCCAGAGGTATTCTTTTCACTCTTCTGATTCTCTTCACCATGCCACTGCCAGGAGCGAGCAAGCTGGTTTGTGGTACTTGGCTGCCTACACTAGTTAACCAGTGACAGATGGCAACAGTGATCAGGGCTGAGTTCATGATACGGGGAGAGAGACCCATGCTCTTGGGATCGCTCCATGTGTGTCTGAGCTTGTTCAGCACCTGGGGCTCTTCCTGAAGTCCAGTAAGAAAAGGCTCAGGCAATTACAAGGAGAAGGGCCCAGGTATGGAAGACACTTGCAGACTTCCCCCAAAGCAGCCATTGCCTCCTCCAGGAGAGCTGAGGTTTGAAAGTACCCAGGTGCCAGAGGTATTGTTGCCTCCAAAGAGCCAGGCAGGGGCTGCTTTATCTCTATCTGACTGGCATTATCTCTACAAGCCATGACAGATAACAGAGAAATCCAGAGGATAAAAATAGGGCCCTCTGTGTCAAGAGCATGACTTGATCCTCCCTCTCTTGGACTTGCTCTTTGCCTGTCCAAGACAAGCTGAACCAGAACCAGTTTATTCTGAAGAACAAACCATGCTTCTCAAAGTCGCAGATTGGAATAATGAAGAATTAAGATTTTCAAGCCACCTGTCAAAAAGCATCTTGTCTTTGGTTTCACTGGCAAAGGCATGAAACCTTTCTTGTGGGCAATGTTTGAAGAGGAAGATGGTCAGGTGACTGTCATAAGGCTGAGCACTCCCCAAGGCTCCCAGGTTGTTCAGAAAATTTCCACTCTTTGTGGCTCCACCTATAAGACATAATTTCTCTTTTTTTTTTTTTTTTTTTCTTTTTTCATTCTTGCCTAATAGTTTAGAAGTCAGGTCCAGAAGCTGAACATGCAGAAAGGTCAAGCAATGGGGAGGTGCATGGAAAGAAGAAGCAAGAAACTAAGAGAAGCTGTATAAGCACCTTTCTGAAACAAACAAAAAGGTAATTGCCACCACACTACCCCCTTCTCAAAAGCAGAGCTTTTTCCAGAAGCCATGTAGAAGGGAAGAAAACCTCAGTTTCAAGGTCGTTTGCTCAGGAAATGTACTCTCAGCGAGTATTTCTGAGTATTTCTCAGTGTTTCTCCCTGAATCTGAAATTTGACATCTTTCTCTTTCCTTCCCTAGCCTAGATGAGAAGACCTACCTATGCAAGGAGGATGAAAGGTGCTGCTGGCATTACAAGCACATGGACGCTGAAGAGACCTTGTCTCATTAGCAAAGAGATGAGGTGCATTTCCTGGTGCTAAAAGCCACTTGAAGATACAAAATAAAGACTGTGGTAACTGGCCTCGGCCTTGCTGTGTGTGAGCAGTGAGACCTGGGAAGGGATGAGCTCCAGGAAGCCCCTCTGTTCTTTTGTAGTTATGATTTGCAACATCATCATCCCACTGGGACAGTATTTGTCAGGGTGCAACAATTTTGCTGCACTAGAGGGGGCCTCCCTGGGGCTCTGTGATATGGAAGAACCCCCAGGAGAGCCTCTGGCTCCCTCAGCAGTGCCCAGCAGAAGATGCAGTGATGCAGCAGGGCAACTGTGCATGGGTTTGGCAGTGCCCTAGTCTCCAACTCAGCTTCCCCCTGTTCATCCCATGGCTTCTGTTCCCTTGGAAAATAGCCTGGACTTCAGAGGGAAGGGAGTATGTTGTTCCCATGGGGCTAAGAGAGGTTTTGGGGTTTGTTTCCAAGGGGATGGGGCACGGGACCATGCCAGGTTGCGTAGACCATGCACCAGCTTGGGTTGGATGAAACTACCCAAACACTGGGGACTTTTGAAGTGAGAAAGGGTAGAGCTGCCTGAGTATGTGGCTTTCCCAGGGCAACATGCAGACTTCCCGTCACATCCAGAGAGCCAAGGACAAAGCATGGCTGTTGTGTGTGAGGGCTGGTCATGCATACAGCTGCCCTCATGGAAGCAGGGCTCTGAGCTTCCCATGGGCACTCCCACTAGGAATGGGACTCTCTTGTTCTGGGGTGGCCCCAGCAGCTTCTCCCAGGGCAGCTGAGCTAAGAGCCAGGCAGTGTGGTAAGCAGGCAGCCATATGCAGTGCTGATGGACTGGGACAGGCTGCAGCCATAGGCTGTCCTTGCAGCACTGACTGCCCAGCCTGGACTCTGTTCTATTCCCTACTGATAGGCTCCTACAGAGTAAAAGCAGCAGCAAGTGAAAAAATCTACTTGGATTGATTTACTTTTATCATTTTGCAAGCCTGGAGGCGCTTTTATATCAGCGATGATATGAAACATGGGAACTGATGGTAAAAATGAGAAAACAGTTCTCACAAAAACTTAAACATCTTGTGTTTGCATGGCTTCGGGGGGCCACCTGTAATCATCAGTAACAAACGAATCGTAATCAGGACTGTAAACGAGCCGTTTCACAAAGGCTTCCTTGTCTGCTGGCTCGGGGTACCAAGAAGCAAGACCATGCTTGTAGGCCCAGTCAACAATCTGCAAAAAGATAAGCAAAACGAACTAATGAAACAACAGTGGCATGTTATGAAGTTGAAACCAAGTGCAGTTTGGCCCTGGCTGTATTTTCCCTCTTTCTCTCCCTTAAAATTGTGTCTGTTCAATTCCCTGAGTCATCTGCACTTCACCCCTTGGGTCAGGGAATGGAAGCTGCTTGCAGTTACTGCCTGCTTAGAAGTGCACACCCCTACCCTGGCAAAATGGTTGGAGTGTGCAACTGAAGAAGGAGAGCAGCCCTTTAAGCACCTCTGCTCACACCCTTAAGCTCCCCCCTACGCTGTGCATCTGTCAGTACCTCCTAGCAGGCCAGTGGGTTTCTCAGTGGGTGTATTCTGAACAGGAATTACAAATTTGATATGTACAGGGCACCAGTCCTACAATTAAGACAAGCCCAGATATGGAATAGTATTTATGCCCTTATTGAATATTGGAGGAGAGGTGTCAAAATAGCATTTTGTAACCTACACGTCTTTTGGTAACTTGTGTCATGTTTGAATTTGATCCTGAATCTGATTTTTTGAAGTCCTGGGCACTCACAGCTCCAAGCAATAAAGCACAGCTTTGTAAGCTGTGAGGCACACAGAAGGTATTTTTCATATTTGGGCTTTAATGATGAGAGAAATCAAAGCAGCAATTCTGTCTGGAAGGATTCCTGAGAACCATTGCTTTAGGCTGTAGAGTAAGTTGAATTAAAAAAATCACAAATTAAAAATGGTGCCAGGGCAATCCCTGCCCTCCCTACCACAGAGACTTGATCTAAAAGAGGAAATATTCAAATACTCACTTTCACAGCGATTTTGAGAGACACCTCTCGGATGCTGTTCAAGGGAGGGTAGAGTCTTCCCTCTGCAAGATTCTGCTCTGTCACCTCGGCAGCAATAGACTAGGAAGAAAAGAAACATCGTTTGTGGAGATGGTCTTAACCATGTGGCACATTCACTACACGGTTTGTGGCTGAAACCTCAGCAGCAGCGGAGCTGGGATTAGTTCTCTACGGGAACTGCTGAACTCCTCCAAAATACATGTGTGCATACATTTCATTACAGACTTAACACTGGAGCCAGGATGGTGGAAGAGCTGTAACAGGGCAGTGGCTGTAGGGAATGAGGAGAACCCTGTCATGGCACCTGCACATCTGTAGGTAGCTTCACCTGAGACTGGGAAAGGCTGTGGCATTTTGCTGAGCTTGTGCCACTTCTGCTCAAGGCACCGCCCCAGGTATGGTTCTTGAAAACACCCGAAGTAGGTGCCTCTTATTATATTTTAGAAAATATTAGTTAAATGCCAGTTGGAAACCTCTGCTGTGATGAGGAAGAGATCATCAGAGATGTGCCGGACTCCACAAGCAATGACTCCTAGTGCCACTCCTGGGAAGACGTAGGCGTTGTTTCCTTGCCCAGGGAAGAAGGTCTGTCCATTGGGCAGGGTTACCTTTGAGAATGGACTCCCACTTGCAAATATTCCCCGGCCCTGATCAAAGAGAGAGAGAAAGGCATCCAGATTCAGAAGAGAAGTCCAACATTTCTGCTGCTGGTCATGATCTGTGCTCAGGGGACTCTGGTGGACAAATCTCCAGCCAGTCAGTGAGAGGTATCTCCACAGAGCCATCACCAGCTGACATTTCTAGAAGGCCTGGTTCCCAGAGCCATGAAGAGGGCCATGGACAGGGCCACTGAGCACCGAGTGGGTGTCTGCACTGCCCAACTGCTCAATCGCCTATGGAGTGTGAAGAGAGATGCATCTAGGATAAAGGTCTGGGGGCTGTGTGATTGTTCTAGCCAGCAGCAGGTAGTGGGGAGGGCAAAGGAGAGAGTGAGACAAAGCCTCCTCTCTTATGCCAAGTCAAGCCACATGACAGTAATTCTTCAGTGGCTTTGGGTCCAAGTTGAGTGATGATACTGTTATGTAAACAACTAGGTTGGCAGAACACAGGGGACAGTAAGCTGGGTGGATGTGACATCTTAAACAGCTATAGGTGAAAGAGGCAAGTGCTTTCTTTAGAAGATCGCAAAGTAATTCAGTCTGGTAGGGACGCAAATACCTGTTCACAGCAAGGTGAGCTATGAAATCAGACCAGGTTGCACAGGGATTTATCCATCCTGGTCTTGAAAACTTTCAAAGACAGACTGTACAAACAATTTCTCCTTACAGTGTGAAAGTTCTTCTTTATGACCAGGTCAAACCTCTCTTATTTCAACTTATGTCCACTGTCATTCATCCACCCACCATGTACCACTGTGGGTTCAGAGCACCCAGCTTCCCTGCGCTGAGCTCCAGTACCTCAGTGAGGTGGTAGCACTGCTCCGCTGTGCACTCCGCTTTACTTGTGGGGTTGCTCAGGGCAAACACGATGGGCCTGTCATTGAAGGCTGCCATGTCTTTCAAAATCTTCTCAGTGAAAGCTCCCGCAACAGCTGCGACACCTAAAACCACAACAGCAGAGTGAGATAGTGCTTTCTGAATGTCCGACTTCAGTGCATTGGGCTGATGCCTCTTGAATGCCTTTACTGGTAAATTAACTGTGGGAGGGAACAGGCTCCACCTCTGGAGATGCAGGTGGGAATGTTTCTCATATATGACAAGATTAAAAGCCTGTCTCAAAATAAAGCCCTCTGCTTCTCTGGGCAGAGTGGGGATCAGTGTTTAGGCCAGTCTAGACGCAACACTTTGCCTCCCAAAGGCTCATCACTTTGCATCCTGAAGACCTGCCCAAACTGCCTGTTGTTATCCTTGTCCTGCCCAGCCTGTTAGGGCCATGTTTGCTCCTGAGAGCTCCAGATTCTGCCCCCCCCAGCATGTCCCGCCACAGCCGTGTCTGGGAGATGTCCTACAGCTCCTAAAGAGGGGAAGACTGTGACCTCCAGTCAAAGAGGAAAGGATGTGGAGAACTCAACTGGCAACATGGGGGTAAAAAAAGCTCATTACAGTTTTACTGGCATAGCAAAAGGAGGCCCTGTAAGAAAGACAGAAACTCTCCTAAGAAACATGAGAAGGTTCTGCTAAGGGAACTCCACCTATAATTGCTGTAGGCTTCACTTTCTGCACAACCTCTTCCAGCGTATTCACACTGGGGTGGTCCTGGGCAAACATTTCCTTCTCATGGTTCAGGTGGCTTCTGCCCTGTGAGGAAAAAGGAGGAGTCAAATTTCTGTCTGCAGGCAAAAGGTGGAGACATAATGTACTAACTCATCAGCTCATTTAATCTCTTGGCCCTCTACCTAAACCAGATTTGACTTAGCAGAACCTCAGCATAAGCCAGTCAGCCATTGAGCTGTTGGTGTAATGTTATGTGGGGCTGGTCTTTGCTCCTCTCACCCTCCAGAATACATTGATTGTGTGGAAGAAGGATCTGGCTGCTGCAGCAGAGAAGTTACATGCATAGCACAAGTCTCCTGAAGTCTGAGGAGAGGCAAGGGCAGAAGTCCTGAGGACCCAGGGAGTGCAGAGTAGAGCTGGGCCAAGCTGGACCACCACGCAGGACACAATGTTGCTGTTACAATACCTCCTATGCCATGCAAGACTTCCAGCACAGACTTCCAGCACTGCTTGAGACCATGGCCAGCACTGTAGCCTACCACTTTAGAGGCCCAGCCCAAAGCATTGCCTATAGGGCAGTCAGTGCTGCTGGTACACAGTTGTCACCATAAGACCTAGTCCTCTGAATAGGAACAGTTCTGCTAACACCAACGAAACTTCAGCTCTTACTCCAGAGCTGAGCAGGGATCCAAGGCATCTGCCTTCTCTGACCTCTCTCTGGCTTGCAGGAGGTGGCAGGGGAGTAGAGCTCAGCTCTGGAGACAAATCTACCTTCACAATCAGTCCCTTGGAGTCCACCATCCAAATCTTTTTGATGGCATCCTCTCGTGAAATTCCTTCCTTTTCCATGGCCATGAGGATGAGATGAGCTATACCCATTGCAGCCTGGAACACAGTATAGAAACACTTCATTGGGGTATCATCAATTTGAGGGGGGGTTGGGTAAGATTTTAAATGAGAGATGCGTTGGATCATCCCCCAGGGCTGCACAAAACAGTGAGGCTTTCTATCTTATGGCTGTACAGTGCCATGGCATGTGGCTGATTTTAGCATTGTAGGTGCTAAAAAAACCCCAATTGTCCAGCAGAGCAGTCTGCCTGTGAGGCTGGAGGTGGTACCTTGGTAGGTAGAGGCTGCCTCCATCATTTAAACCAGCTGCTGCAGGGGAGGAAAAGGGGCAGACACTGAACAAACATTGGTGACGATGCCACAACATCAAATATACTCAAAGTTCAGTGGGATTGCTACACCTGAAGTAATGCCAAGAGGAAAGTCCTCTTTTTCCATTCCTGCCTGAGGAAGCATCTCTGGACATGCTGTGTGTATCAGTAGTCTTACAGCTGTGCCTTGCCCTCCTGCTCAGATGAAGACTAACAAGGCAGGAGGGTCTCTGTGCCACAGAGATGGTGACCAGCACAGACATGTCTGCCAGGAGCGGTGGAGAAATAGAACAATCTTTTGTTTCACAGAGGGATAGGCAAACAGTGATTAACAGACCTTCCCAAAGTCCCCCAGGTTGGCAAGAGCTGAGCCAGGACATGGACCAACACCTTTAGACCACAGTCTAGGCATTAAGAGACTTTTCTTTCCCCCTCTCTTAGAGCAAAGCACCATACAGACTACCTGACTTCTACAATGGGGCAATATGACTGACTCCAAAAAGTGAGGTTTTGTCCTTACAGTTCTTTGAGTCTGAGCCCTTTTGACTCTATTGCTAAAGAGGCTCTAGTTTACCCTAAATACCAGCTCTGAGGACTCAAACCAGCCTCCTTAATGTTCCTGCAGCAACCTGCCTCATAAGGGACTTCCCTCAAGGTACTTGAGCCTCACTGACACACGAGTAGCCTTGTAGCATCCAGGACGTCTGCCCAGGACTTATGGGACAAGAGGTCACTGAAAGATTGTTGGCAACTTCTGTGCATCAGCAAGATCCCAGTGTTGGGTCTGCTCCTACCCATTGACAAGGAAGCTGCTTCTGTGCTTTGTTTTCATGAAGCCAAGCCTTGCAGGAAGAAGAATTTTTTGTGGTTGGCTTTTGTTTATCAAAATTTGAATTTAAATCATATTTAGGAACAAACTCAAGAACATTCCTACCTCTCCAGCTCCCTGGAAAACAAACTTATGGTCAGAGAGCTTGTTCTTCGTGATCCTTAAGGCTGCAAAAATGCCAGCAACGGCAACAGACGCAGTGCCTGAAAAGAGAGAAACACCATGAGATGGACATCCTATCAAATGGGTTGTCTACCCTACTGACATGCTGTTAGAAACTGTGTGGTAGGAACCATTCTCTTAGAATTTGTCACTAAAGGATTAGACTGGTTTCCCTACTCCAAAATATTAATCCTCAGAAAACCCCTTCAAGGCAGGAGAACATAAATTTCCCTCTATATAGAGTCAAAGAGACACCTTCCCTCCACACAGTCAAAGGGACACTGAATCCTTGAATGCCAGAAGTTAATACCTAACTCCCAAGGGTTTAAGATATGTGACTTGTCTAAGTCATCTGTAGCAGAGTGGTGGTCTGAACTTGGGCACCCTTATCACAAAATCCTCTGTGATCGTGGAATTACCATCCTCTTCTTATTTACCTTCACAGCCCATCTACAAATGCTCTTTTTTTACTGCCCTGATACTCTGATCCCCTGACTCAGAGCCATTGTGCCTCATAGCCCAGCATTAAGGAGCCATTGAGAACATGAGTTGGTCCCAGATTAGTAAGAAAGAATCCAGTACACGGAGAGCAGAGACCTGCTGTTACAGACACTGTGGTATGTATAGCTTTCCATCCATCAAGGGAGGCAGATATCTAGACTGAATAAACCTGCCTTCACCTCACATCAATCATATACAGTATTCAT
>JAAGNO010011717.1:24631-67943 GCA_033439905.1 Ceryle rudis
AGGGTGGGACTCCTCTGAACAAACACATATGATCCTGTCCATGCTACAGCAAGACACCTGAACTGGGTCAAATGGAATGCACTCTAAAAGTGTCACTACCACCGCAGCTTTTTAAGAATTTTAAGCTTTTTAAGAGCTTTTCCACGAAATAAGTGGAATATGTGTAGACAATACTATTGCAGACATCTAAACTGTGGAGGAAGGGATCCCACCCTGGCAGTTTGAACTGCAAAGAAGTGTAGAGAGACCAGGGTCCCACAGTTGTCAGTCATGTGCTTGCAACATGCAGTAGAATATGAGTGCCTACGCACACACTCACACATGCTCACAGGCTATATTCCAGGCTTACTCTGCACAGAAATGCCCAAATCCCCATGTGGTAGGAGTGGGGAACTAATCAGAGGAAAAAATCCCAAAGTGGAACAACTACAAAGTGACATTGTTAAGTGTCAGGTCACAACACTAGCAGCAATAGATGCCTGGAAAATATTTAAAAGAAGGAAATGTAACTGAGAAAAATCTCGCTTCCCTTGATCCTGACCCAGGCAAAATTGCTTTATAGCCTATGATTGTCAAGAAGTGTGATGGAACAAATGCTGGTATCTGTAAACCCATTTAAATGGAAAATGCTTGTGGGACATTTAGGAGATGTTACTAGCAGGAATTTGAGAAGAGGGATGTACAGAAAGAAAGGGTGCATGGCTTCAGCCTGCAGAGCCGTGTAGCGTGAATTTTGCAGAGCAGAGTCCTGTGGGACAGGGTGTGCCATTACTCATCCCCGCACTTGCACCGAGCTCTGACTAACAGCAGGACTCTGTTCAGCTCTGCTATTCCTAATCCTCCTCCTCTCTCTCCAATGTGTTTCTAATCCATCCACATCTCCCCAACTGCATCTCACCCTCATTACTCAAGTAACAAAGTTAGTGTACCTTGGCCTCAGCTCAATATTTTTCTTTGCTAATTACAATTTCTGAGCATGAAACAATAGACCATCTCTATGCAGGAGAGTTCACAGCTGGTTCATGTAAGGAATTGGCTAATCATTGTGCTTCTACTCTGGAAAGACCACAAAATGAGATGGGGAGGAGACCACACTCCTCACCATGAGTTGTGGCACATAAAAAACAAGCACCCTTCAACATGTTGGTCTATCTGTTTCCAAAGATACTAAATGCTGCTGTTGCAGATAGCTACTACTTGTTTAAGTAATTAGCAAAAGCCAGCTTGGCTGGTCTGTTTCTGAAAGGAGATGTGGAGGGGCACAGAGAGAAGAAAGTACTTGCAAATCGTCCCATCTGTCCAAGACTCAAACTGAACGCTCAACATAGTATCACAAAATAGCAAGCAGACCTCAGAAGCCTCTCAGGGGAGTCCGGAGCAACAGGATCAGAAAAGAAAAGAAGCATTTAAAACTAAGGTACACTCAGGAAAATGGCCATCCCTATAGCAGTTAATTTCTGACACTCCTGCACACTCACAATATTGTAAAACATTAAGGAAACCCCCTCTGAGGTTGACGTTCCACTTGCACTAGTGTAGGTAAGAACAAGCCCCAGTAGATGTCAGTGGAGCTACGCTGGAGCAAAACCCGGGGGAAAGGATCTGCTACACAGGTTTCGGACACTGCACAGATGGAAAAGGCTGCGCACAGAGGCACCCACGCCCGGGGACCTTACCCTTCCTTCAGAGTGGGGAGAGAGGAGAGAGGGGTGAGTGGCTTCAAATATGAGTTACGGGCAGCACTGGCACAAGTGCAACAGGGAAGGCGTTGCCCACAGCCAGTGTCAAGCCTGTACTGCATGTAACAGCACCCAGTAGCTAAGCAGGGGATGTGGGGGAAGTGGGGACAGGATGGATGCTTGGGTCAGGAGTCCCGCCATGTTGAGGGCTGGCACTGCCCTGTCACCTGGCCCTGCCCTTTCACCTGGCCCTGGGCACTGGCTGCATGGAGCAGAGCATCACTGCCATGCCGAATCCTTCTGATAGCAGCAGTGATGGGAGTGCGCAGCCACACTGCTGCCTGTTTCTTCATACAACACCCTTGTGGGTGCTTCCCCCCTGTCCACAGCACACTGGTGGAAGAGATGGCCAAATTCAGCCTGATCTTTTATTTTTTACCCTTGCCTCACCTGCTTAAACTTCACCCCATCAAAACCATGCCCAGATGAGGGGCCAGGGAACAGCAAACACCAGTTTAACAGCACCAGCAAAGGGCAGCCAAGAAAATATATCTAAATTTATGGATGCAGAGGAAGCTTAGGGCTTTTCCAAATCTTGGTTCACATTAACTCCCTGAAGCAGTTCTGTCTGTTACTGGAAAGCAGAGTGAAGCTTGTCCAGATCCACTCCAAATATATAAGCAAAAGTCAAACACAACAAAGCTGAAGCAAAAAGCTGTTGAAGTGTTATCAGCTCAAGGTCTTCACCTCCATGGTTGTGGGCAATTGTTAACTTTCCCCCAAAGTGCCTCTGTACGACATTAAGAAAATAAAACTAGAAATGGTGTGGACCAAGTCAATGAGAACAGCAATAAAATACAAAGCATAGATGCTTAGGGAAGCATTTGCTTTCTCCACTAACAGCTTTAGGGACACTAGTGACCCAGAAGAGGTATGGTGAAGAGGTGTCTGACAATGGACATGCAGAGCTTGTCTTAAAGGAGATGCCTACGGTAGGTCATCTTTAGGTGCCTATTTTAAATCATTCCACTGTAAACTGCTTGGATACGGTGCAGCGCCTTAAAAACGCATTGCAGCGCTGGCCTGCAGCATTGCCCTCCTTCCTACCTGCGCAGAGTGCCAGCCAGCACACACCCTCTGCCAACGGGGCAGAACCAACCCCCTTGGTCCACAAAGGCAGAGGCTGTCAGGCAGCTGCCAGTGCTTTGCAAGACAGTGCCCCTGTCCCCATCGCAGCAGTGGAGACTCCGTGGATGCTGTTTCATACCAACAAGCTAAACCAGGTCAGCCTTGTTCTTTCTTTCATTTTGCCTCCTTAGTCTGGACCTAAAGATCACAGACAGCTTAACACAGAGGTGATATGTGCTGGTCTTGACTGCAGAGGAGGAGTTTGCAATGGGAAGTGAACAAGAGAAACAGCAAACAAGAAAAGCAGAAGAGGAAAGGGGACCAAATGTTACAAACCCCCATATGACAGAAGATACAGGGCAATCTTTAGGGCCCTGCACCACTAAGCCCAAGACACCGAGGACCATTATACCCAGGAGTCCATACTGTTCTGAGCTGGCTTGTTTAGAAGTCAATCTGTGATTTAGACACAAGTCTAGGAGCTGGTCCATAAATAGTTTATGTAGTAGCATCAAAGGAAAATGCAGGAGCCTCTTCTGCTGCAGAACACAGCAGGTCCCCTTGTAATAGTTATCAGTACAGGACTGAGAACATCTCCACATCTATCTTCAGGCTGGGTAAATCCCCACAGGGAAAGTGTGCTGCTCAGGAGCTGCCTGGCAGGATATAGCCTGCTTTGCTCTGCAGCAGGGTATTGTCCAACGCTCATTCCTATTGTGCTTTCCCCCCTCCTTAGTTTCCTGTGATAATTACAGATGCATTTTCCACGCCAGCTGAAACAACAAAGTAAGATACTGCGCCATTTTAATCTGCTGAAATTAGTTAATGCTGAGCCAAAAACTAGTTTTGCCTGCTTCTCACAGCACATGGAAACGTGCCTGCAAAATAGGCCACGTTTGCACATCTTTGACTTCTAACATGCCCAAATGTTTGAAGCCACTCAGATTTGCACCGTTGGAAGTCAGTCTGTTCCCAACCTCAGCTGAGGTCTGGGAGCAGTGTTCCTCCAGGCTGAGACACTGCTTCCTAAAGTGTCCTGGAAAGGTTATGGAAAGGTTATCTGCTAGGATAATGAGAAAAGGTGGTTGGTGGGTCAAAAGATATTTTGAGGCTCATCAGCAGTCACACATCCAAGGACAAAGGGGAATCACTGCTCTAATGACTGGGAAAAGACTCAGGTTTTGCAAAAGTAATGACCCCCGTGCATTGCCTGTAGACTACTTTAGCTGTGGAGGAACTATGGAAATACAAAAAGCTGAGTGTTTTTAATGTGGATAGTGATTTGGGGTTTCCTATCTTGAAGTGCCTTGAAAAAAATTTCATTTGCATGGTGTAGGTGTTCAGGATTTTAGAAATCCTATCTGTTTACAGTGTCTCAAACTGGATACGGATATATCTGAAACACTCGGACTGGTGGTTCTTTGAGAAGCTATCAATGTTATATTAGGTCTAATTTTAAAAGACTGTTAAAGACACCCAGAGACAGGAGATAGCAGGCTTTACTCAGAGGTGCACAGAAAAAGGATGAGGGTCAGTGAACCCAAGTCACATCTAGGGAAATTCCAATTAGATTTTAGGGGGGAAAAATGATGAGAAAACTTTGGAACGGGTAGCACAAAGAGATCGTGACTATCTGTTCTTGTAGATATTGAAAATTATTTGGCTGGACAAAGCTCTGAGGAACCTGATCTAATGTCAAAGTTGGATCTAAGTTTGAAATCACCCTTCATTTGAGTGAGGGCTGGGTGATGTCCTGAGGTACCTTCCAAATTAACTTCTTCAATGATTTTATATATTTTTTTGCGTGAAGTAGGAAGCCAGAGATGCTGGTCTCAAGGATTCACAAGACTTGACACCTTTGTAAGACTTTCAGTTGTCAACTTTCTGTTTATCACTGCACAATTAAGTGGAATGAAGTTACAGTAGTACGAGCAAGAGTAGGATATAAAGCATTCTCATGTCCCTCCAATTTCATATGTGCTTCACTGCCTGCCCTAGAATTTTACTGGCAAAAAGGAAGAAGTGACAATCAATTTTCTCCCCTAGAGCAGAAATTGAAGCTGTTGCCCCTTGCATGAACCCAGTCAGAGCTGGGAAAGGACTGATGTCATCACCCCCATAGAGGAAGAAGAAGAACTCCCTTAATGGGGAGCTCCCACGCGCGGGCACTGTGAGCCAGCTCCTGCTAGCTCCCAGGCTAATGGCTTTCAGAATAAGAGCATCCACCTCGTCCCAGTTTGTGGTACCTGGCAGGAGTCCCACTCAGCATCAGCAGGCTGGCTCAAACTGGAAGGGCTCTGAGTCACTTTAATTCTGTGGGTTAGGATAGATTTGGCAATACTGGAAGTTGTGTGACCAAAAAAAAAAAAAAAAAGTAGGTGTTCACATATTAAACTGCTTTCTGTTCATGTAGGCCCTGGGGCAGCAAGAGGGAGATTAAGTGGAGTAATTTATACTTTCTTCCCACATTTTGTCCGTCTGTCTATCCGTGTGTGTAGGCACATTGCCTTGCCCACTAACCTATGGGCAATGAGTTTCAATTAGTATAGCTCAGACCTGATCTAACTTGCACTGCTTCTGCCAGTGATGTGTTTTTAAATCAATACACTGAAAACAATGCCAGCTCAGAAGCTGGGATAATGCAGGTTTCAGGAGGTCTGTTCCTGCCCAACTTGAGTAAAATAAATCAGGACTGCTTAAACACAAGGTTTTGTATATTTCTCATTAATCATCTAAAACACAATTTGCATTGAACTCTCCCACTTTTTAAAGTAGGTGAGTCATGAAACAATAGCATGTCAGAAAAGAGAGAGCCTGAGGTGAAATCAAAGAACAGGAGGGTGTAAGTGAAAAAATGGCACTTCCTAGCTTTCTCCTATCATCTGGGGATACGGAGGGGTAAATTAGGGTGGGTAAATTGGGCTACTCATCCCAGTTTAAACTCCATTAATCTCTGACATGACTCTACAACAGAGTGAACTGAGCAAATCCAAGTTACATCAGCTTCCCAAAGGTCCCCAAAACTCGTTCCTGACTATGACCCTGGCTTGGAATCCCTTCTTCTTCCTAACAGTTACATAAAATGCCTGAAACAGTGGCTTGCTTCCCTTGACTCACCTCTAGTCTGTGCAAAAGATCAGCAGGTTTTCTTTCCTTACCTACTACTGTGAAACCAGCTAGATGCTTTATCTGAGAGTATAAGAGTGTTTAGTAAGAGGCAAAATCCTAGTATTTTAACAGGCGGTGCTCTGGGGAATTTTCAGGGGATTCAGCATCTCCCACGCACCACGTGAGACATGCAACCGGGGAGAAGCAGACAAGGTCCCATTTTATGGCAATGCCATTTTACAGCATCGTCCTAGATGTGGTTTGCCCCTCTGGGGGAGTAATTTCCAGGAACTGTCAGGGGCATTTGACCTATGGCCAAAAAGACCCTATAAAATAGTCTCCTGCTTCCCACTGAGTCTTCGGTTTTGCTTTTATATCCTCTTTCTCTTGTCTCTGTCTAAGAAACTGTTCCTTTCACCAAGAAAGCTTTCCAGTTCACTCTAGTTCCCTCAAGAGAACCTACATCCAGGCCCACAGATCTGCCACATCGCCTGGTCTCTTTTCAACTGCCGAGTCTCCTTCCACTTGCAGTGAGAGCAACTAATTCAAAATAAATCTTTACATCACTAGCTTCTTATTATGGGCTTCATCCATCCATCTTCAGAAAAGTTTGAGTTCTCAGTTCCTCCATTCAAGAGCTCCATTCAAAAATATATCTACTTTTGCTGTGCCCCTCTCTCCACTGCAAGCTTTTGTGGGTGGCAAGGACACCTAATGAGTCTTCCTGTACAGGAAAATCTATCTCACATTCTCTGAAATGCTTCTACACCCTCTACATGAAAGCATCTTGGAGCAGGACTATGCATCCCATTGCACCAACCATATTCCCTCAAGCCAGGGTCTTACTCCTTTGTGTGTCATGACAGATATGAACAACCTGTTACACACACTGCCAAATATTGCTAGATGGGTAGCAGATGCAGAAATAGTGCTGGAAAGTGTGCTTACAAAAGAACCAGCATTGTGTGAAAAATGACACTGGCATTTCTTCCAGCCTCTTTCAAGTACAAGTGAGGATAAGCCCAACCGACTGCAAATAATTAAATCAACAAACCTTGGAAATTTCTGCATGTTACAAGCAGGACTAGAGAAAAGAAAAAGGGATGAAGGGACTCATAGGAGAAGAACTGGTTATTTGTAATCACTTGGGAAGATCCTGTCCATGTTGGATGGGGAAACAGTCCTTCCAGTGGTTTAAAGCAGAGTCAGCATCAGACCATGATGACACCAATATGTAGCTTGCAACCTTCTGTGCAGTTGAGCAATTCTGTTTACTGCTTGAGCCTCACAGGACCTGGTAGACATGCTGTTCATAACCCCAGCTTTGCTGCTGTCATTTCTCTTTGGTGCTGGAAGAATTATGTTAACTGCTCTAGGAAAGAACATATCTGTTCTCAGATTACAGTGGAGTTAGCATCCATGGAGAGGAAAGAAGCTGGTTTACCTTCTCCTTTGTGCATGTAATAAGGAGGGTAACAATAGATGGGCATTGCCAGGACCAGCTAATGACCACATGGCTCATGGAAACTGAAGGCCCTGTATAACTGTTAAAACATCATCATTGTTTCAGCTAAATCACAGAAAATTTATGGAACTCTCTAAATTACCTTAATAATCTAAAGCACATGATCCAGTTTCTCCTTTGAACAACATCTCTGTAGTAAACAGCTAAATTCCTAAAAACAATGGAGACTCACTTTTCAACTTAAAGTGCTGTGCTTCTGTTTACCTTTTCAAATGCTTATGTGTAAAATAAAATTTATCACACATCTGAGTATCGTGTAACAGTCTTGTGATCTTTATCACCTTTCCTTATGAAAAGATGAAGGCTAAATTTGCATTTTCCTAACAGTACTTACCTTGAATATCATCATTGAATGTACAGTATCTGTTGCGGTATTTATTGAGGAGACGAAAAGCGTTAGCATTGGCAAAATCTTCAAACTGGATCAGACAATTCATGCCATACCTGCAAGGTAAAGGGTAATTAAAAATATTTCCACACCATAGGATGATATATACATCTCTTACCAGGACAATGTAGTTAGATCTCTAGTGCAGAGATGAAAATGCATCACAGTAACAGCCAAAGGCTATGGACCCTTCCCAATGTCCGTACACTCAGAAACACAGAGTCTCTAAGAATAAATTGTATTCATAATTCAAGGGGCTCCTTAATATGTTTATCTATAAATACTTACATGCATCTTTGAACTATTGGTTAAGACAAATTTTCAGTGCCTTATTTACCAGGGAACTTCTCGAAGTGAAGGAGATGCTCTTTTGCAATAAATATTGCAACTGCCATGTTGCAATACAGTAAATCTGACTGCAAGGGGAACGTCAAAGGGACATCACCAAGTGTGCGCTTCAACTGTAGGTGACCAAGAGATGAGAAAAAAAAAAAACCCGCTTGTATGATCCCATGGAGTGAGTGCTTCACGGCGTGATTTCATAGTCACTTTTTTGTGCTTTGAAAACATTACTTTCCACTGAGTTGCTTTGCAGGAAACCAGCACACAATGACTCTAGGCTGCATTAAAGCTTTGTGAATAATATCTAGCAATATCTAATGATATGAATAGTATCATAAGTACTCTTTTCTCTCACATAAATGTGATATGGCAGTGGGAGAAGCTCAGGGAATGAGTAATGTAACTATTAGCAACCTCTGGGCTGCAGGCAGGTGAAAGGGCTCTAAATAGCTGCACTGTGTTAGAGACTTGAGCCTCTCTGGGACTGTAAGCAGTGCAGAAGCAGCATCACCTTACATACCTCCCATTCAGACTTTCCTCCTTTGCCACTGAAATCTGAGGTAGGGGACACCCCTGCTTTAAACTAGAAACTGATACCGGATAAAACATGTTCCATTTGAGAAGCATGGCTCCAGTAATGAAAAGCTCTTTTCATGGCACTCGCATGGGACATGCAGGCAGTCAGGCTCTCCTGGAAGGGCCTTGAATTTTTCATTATTATTATTCTTTTCCATTTCAAGTATGTCTGTCAGCAAGGAGACAATGATAAGTACATGCATTGTGCTCCTTTTATTTGTCCGTCATGAGAAACTCTCGCTTCATAAACCCATTGGTCTCAGAAAGGCAAAAGGGTCAGCTCTTACACTTGCTTCACATTCTCTGTGCTTGCTTTTAGAAAAGGACCACAATGGGAACAGACTTGTAAGTAGGGCCTGTTGTGACAGAACAAGGGCTGATGGTTTTAAACTAAAAGAGGGGAGATTTAGACTAGACATAAGGAAGACATTTTTTACAATGAGGGTGTTGAAACACTGGCCCAGGTTGCCCAGAGAGGTGGGAGATGCCCCATCCCTGGAAACATTCAAAGCCAGGTTGGATGTGGCTCTGAGCAACCCAATCAAGTAAAAGATGTTCCTGCTCACTGCAGGGGGGTTAGAACTAGATGAGCTTGAAAGGTCCCTTCCAACCCAAACCATTCTACGATTCTACCACTCTATGAAAATCTTAGAGCTGCGTGTGACTCTTTTAGATACAAAAAGCTCAGATTCAACACAATGCCTCGCTCCAGTTAAGTTTCCCAATATACTACTAGGCTTCATAATTGTAGAATAATATCAATAGTTGCAAAAAATGTAATGAAAGAATAAGTGCTTGGAGTCTTTGTTAAATTAGAGACACAGCAGCTGTGGAAACTTCTCTAAGGGTTATGCAATGTGGTGTCATCCCCAGAGGGATGTCACTGCTCCTGTCACCAAAGAGCAGCAGAATGGGGCACGTCCACCTTAGAGAGCCACGTACGGCAGAGACCCCTGACTGCATACAGCACAGATCTGTGCCACAACATGGTGCTGTTTTTTTTCTCTTGGGCAACTTTCACCTCTTCAGCTTCTCCTTTGATGATATTGGGAATGGATGTGGCAGACCTGCAAGGGAGGACATGCCACGGCTGGTGGATTTCCTCCTGGCTAATGTGGAATCGAATGACTGAGAGCATCTTCAGTTTATCTCATGCAGTCTGGGTACTTTTCTACTACCTGAGTACAATCAGAGATGGACTGCCATGCCCAGTCCCCACTGTATGTGGCCCTCCTATCTCTCCTGAAAGAGAATACAGAGGGGTTAAAAATTGCTTTCAACATTGTGTTCCATCTAATAGTTCCTACTTTATGAATTATACTTACTCCACACTCTGTAATGTCATGGTCTGGTAAGTCCTCTCTACGTAGTAGGGAGATGTAAGCATCACCAGTCATACTGTCAGCAACTTGTCTTGTTTACTGTACTGAAAGGAGCAACAGAAGACCCTGTGCAATATCCCTGTTGTAGCTGCACCGTAACTCTCATGCTGGGTATGGACGTTTAGACACAGATTTTCCAGGGGACCAACAGGCTTTGAAATTCAGAAGGCTCTAGATGTTCAGGGAAATTCTACCTTGTCACACTTAAAGGGGAAAAAAGGCCTGGAAAAGTGACTGGACAACTGCTCCCATTTGGTTTTGTGACATTGAATGGGACAAATTCTTTCCTGCACCCTATATGACAGGCCTTGTTACAGGGCTCAACAGCAACTGGAGTCTATTGAAATTTTGTGTTTCTCTTTATAAGATGCTCTTAAATAGACCCCACTGTGCTGCTGACCACAAGTCACACAAAGTATTTGCAGGACAGACTTCTTATGCACTTTAAGCCTTCCTGTGGCAGATTCTGGCAGCTATCAAGGAGATATCCAGTATCAAAATTTATTCTGAAATGCTAAGCACCACTCTGAAAAGCAATCGGTCAAGATTCCAAAGTCCCTTTCTCTTTGTAAAGTCTCGTATGTCAAAATGAACACTCTGGATTTCCAAGGAATATGTGAAAGAAACAATACAAAAAGTGCCAGTGAAAAACAGTTTTCTAATGGATTATCCCCTTACCCATTGTTTGAATGTGTAAGGAAAACATGGCTAAGAGGGAGATGACACACCATCCAGAACATCTGCTAACATCTCACAGCAAAGAAATTAGCAAATCTTTAAGCAACTTCTGTTGCTATAGAAACTATTTCTCTAACACCAATCTTATTATTTATTTGTATCACTGAGGAAATAACATTCCTGTGTTGCTTAATAAAATCAATGATCTCAGCCAGCATTAATGTATACATGACCAGCTCTCCAAAGAGTTTAAGGGTAGGTGGGTGGATTTCCCTGACTACAGACTCAAATTTGCAAGTGTATTAACCTGAACACTTTTTTTACTCTTTTGAGCACAGAGTTCTTTCCTCACTTCACAGTTCTGGTCTGCAGCATGAGACAGTGCACAGTTACTTCTATCTATTTTTGTCTTTGATAATTTTTTATTAAGCAGAGCACGAGGAAAGTATGGTGGCCTATAAACACTTCAAGGTATGGTGGCCCATAAACTTAATTTCTCTTCCTGCCCCATGTATGACAGGACAGTGCCAGGATGCAAAATCTTTTCACTCAGGTATTGTTTGAAGATTGTTTTCTTTTCCTCTGCGATCTGTCCACTGAGCCTTTTAAAGTGTAAACCACATTCTTGAGCCTGTGTGAGCCTTTGCATCATGTAAGAACCGAAGTTTTCATGAATAAAGACCACAAATTGCTCATGACAAGACCCTGTGAGCAGATATTTTAAATGAAAGAACAATATATTTAAGAGTCACAGTTAAAGATGGGAATCTCAAGATGATGTTCAAAACCAAATCCTGAAGGACTACCCAATTTTCTGGGGGTTTAAGAGGACTTTAAAGAGCTTCTGCTGCTCAAAGTCACTGACATTAATGACAAATTAAACAGTTTATGTACTGAGCCATCTTAGAAATCCACCAGTTAATGCTTACTGCTCTTTCCTAATGGTACTTTGGTGGCTGTGTGCAATTTTAAGATGATGTGATCAGCCTAAAGTTGAACTCAGCGAGAAGTATATGAGCAAAACAACTGCTGGGGCCATTTGCAGTAATGTCCTTGTGAGTATCAACATGATGAGTCAGTTCTAGTGTCTTTCCTCCACAGCACAGTAACTCAAGATTTGTGTAACCTGTTTCATCCCAAAGGAATTCGGAGCACTCTACAAAGTATTTGGATAGCATCCAAAAGTAAATTGTAGCCAACCTGGGACTGGAGCACAGGAGTGCTTTAATATGCAACAGTGCTAAAAAAAATATCCAGCTTAGGAGAGATGGTGGAGAATGCTTGTTACTGCAAAGGGAAAGGGTGGTCAAAGAGCTGCTACTTGTACTGGTATCCAGCCAACAAAATGCAGTGCAGAATGGGATTTCTTCCACTATATTTACATATCTAAAGGTTGGCTGTGTAATGCTGAGCTAGGTAACTCTGTCTGCTTTTTCAGACAACAGAGAGAAAGAAGCACCTCCAATAGCAACTTCTTTGAACTAATCTAAGTGGAAAATGGAAGTTGATAACGTCTCTGAAGATGCCTCTTTCTCCATAGTCTCTATGAAGACAGTCTAAAATGATCAACTTAAATTCAGATGTCTAACTTTAGACACCTAAATTAGGAGATATAATCTAATGTTATCTAACTATCATGGCTGGTTAAAAAGATCTTAAGATATATGTCATGCACCCTAGGTCACTGGCTTATCACTCTTCCAACTGTAATGCTCTGCTGTCCTTCAAAGCCTGTAATTTCTTTGTTCATCTTCTCTACAGAAATTGCCCTGCTCCATCCCTTGTGTACGCTATCGAAGTGGTCCCTTATCAGGGTACATGGAAATAATTCAGGATGGAATGAAATACACTGGCCAGTCTCTTCCCATCATAACATTATTTAAAGGAAAAAATGAACTTTGACAAAACTGATCATGTACAATTGTTGTGTTTCACTGTAGTTTCCAATAAGAAACCAAACTTAACAATTTCTTGTTGGAGGAATAATTTTTAGCAAGGTATGCTTTTGTCTAACCAGCTAAGAAATTTTGCTCTGTTTAACTTGTAACATCTGATGTGAATGCACTCCCAGTTAGTACACACATGCTTGCAGGATGCCTCTTTTTAGAAAAAGCGATTGTGAGTATTTGAATAAGGATTTCTGAAGATCAGCTCTGCCACATTTAAATATCCTTAAATTTGTGGCTAGAATTGAGGGCGCGGATCTTGCGAACTGCTGTGGTAGGAAGAGGCTCCTGAGGTCAGCCTGCTCGGACTGTTGCCAGTTCTCATATATTCTTCCATGCTTCTACCAATCCATGTGACTCATCTCCTAACTTTCAGCTCAGACCCTGAAGGAGAGTCTGAAGCCAAGAGCAGCAGGTCACATCAGGACTGAGTGTTTTCCAGTCCAGGAAAGGCATGGCCAGCTAAGGTTGGCTCCCTCCAGTAATCTCATCCTGACTATCAATGACTCATCTTCTCTGGAGTAGACTATCAGGATTTCAGACGGACAAGATACATTGAAACACAGCAAGCGACAATCTCCAGTTTGGTTTCTTCCATTCCCCAGTTCTCCCTGTCCCCCTTTCAAAAAAGGAAGATTTTGAATTTTGACCTGATTTTGGATTCAAAGCTGTTCCTATTGCTCTTGAGCACACTAAAGTATGTATTCCTTGCTATTTCTCCCTGGGCAACTGGAGCTTTGCCCTTAACATGAGTAATCCTTACATTTGCAGGCTGTGGAAAACAGTGCTCAGACAGTTAATTTCTGTACCTCTCTGACAGAGGTGGTTTTGAAAGAATTCAGATATGCTGGATAGAAAGGGGAGGAGACTACAACAACAAAGTCTGTTGTTATAGTCTCCATGACCACTGAATATTCATAGAATCATAGAATCATCTAGGTTGGAAAAGACCTTTAAGATCATTGAATCCAACCATTAACCTTCCTCTACCAAGTCCACCACTAAGCCATATCCCCAGGCACCACATCTATATGGCTTTTTAACACATCCAGGCATGGTGACTCAGCCACCTCCCTGGGCAGCCTGTTCCAATGCCTGACAACCCTTTCAGTGAAAAAAAATTCCTAATGTCCAGTCTAAACCTCCCCTGGTGCAGCCTGAGGCCATTCCCTCTTGTTCTATCACTAGTTACTTGTGAGAAAAGACCAGTGACTACCTCTCTACAACATCCTTTCAGGTAGTTGTAGAGAGCGATAAGGTCTCTCCTCAGCCTCCTTTTCTTCAGACCACATAGGCCCAGTTCCCTCAGCAGCTCCTCATAAGATTTCTTCTCCAGACCCTTCACCAGCTTAGTCTTCTCTGGACCCATTCTAGCACCTCAATGTCTTTCTTGTATCGAGGTGTCCAAAACTGAACCCAGTACTCGAGGTGTGGCCTCACCAATGCTGAGTACAAAGGGAGAATCACCTCCCTGGTCCTGCTTGCCACAGTATTTCTAATACAAGCCAGGATGAAATTATTATTATCCAGGTTAATGTCTTAACATCCACCCCGCAGCCACTAGAACACATACACACTTTTCAGCAAAAATGACACTTTTTGGAGTTACAAGCCAAACAAGCCAAACTCTGCTGTACTGGTTTGTTGTATGGCAGGTTAATGTCAAGTGCAAACACCGATATCCTTTGATGAAGGTTCTGTGTATTTTTTTCAGATTAAACACTGAATCTAATTTCTCTCTAGAATCAGTTCCTCAGTCCTGTCTGTAACTGATGACACTACAAGAGTAATTGCTTAATACTATCACCAGGTCTCCTGGTTCACTGCTGGCTGCCAGACCACCCTCTGGGGACTCTGTTCTCTACCATCTCTAGGATTAATTTAGTCATCTTTTAGAAGGGGAAACAAGAAGATGTTATTTACTCGTTTCTTCCTTATAAAAAAAATCACTAGTCTTTCATGGTAAGGATTATATCGCTGTCTCGTTAGTTTCCATATTTTGGGGTTCTATGCCATAAATAATTATTACCTAAATCCTGACTTTCTCTCCCATATCTTGCAAAAATTCTTCCTGTAAAAATAGCCTCACTGGGAATTGCTTTACAGAAATGGTCCCATACACTCATTTTAGTTTAATCTCCAGCCCTTGCCTAGCAAATTTTGCACAAACAGGATTTTTAATGAAATAATATAATATTGATCAAAATAATACAATAAGACTGTCACCCTAATGAAGGATGACTCTAGGAGCTACACACATATGAGATTACAAGTCTGTTGTAAAAATTACCTGAAAATCATTAATAAGAAATTATTCCATTTCCTGGAAACCAAACAAGCATAGGATTCACACTTTGTTTCTCACCGTACTGTTGTTCTGATACTGTTACTATCAACCTAGAGCTACACGGAATCTCTGGGCTGCTCTAACAGGAAAGATACTGTTAGTGAAGTCTGTATCCCCTGTAGAGGATGATAAACATCTCTCTTGGATGAGCACAAAGTATGGAACAAAAGAGTGTGAATCCCAGAAGAGGGAGGCAGATGTTTCCCTGATTACATTGCTTTTAGCTTCCTTATTCAAGAGACTTCTCAACTGCCTGAACAATCTCATTATGCAACTTGGTTCTTTCATCCTCATTTGTTTGTACCTCTTCGAGTTCATCCAGCCTCATTATAAGCCACAAGGTCAGAGAGAAAGAAAACCATGATGCAGTAGTTACCTTTTGAGAAGCATGTGACCAAAACTGCACAAGTCAGAACTTCAAGGGTGGCCTGAGGAACTGTGCAGTGCCTTTGCTTATCAGTATCAAAAGGGCTTTTTTTTGTTCACTATGAGAAGGGAGTATAAAACTTTCCTGCATGTATAAAAAAAATATATTTTTAAGAAGGTCTAGTTCCTTTATACAAAGAATCACAGGCAGGAGATTCCAATCCTTGTCTGAATTTAGCATTTGATAGCACTGCTTTCAGTGCTTTCATGATGTAAGGAATCTGCTTTGATGCACTACAACTCCTACTGGTAGTCTTAAGATAAAACCAGTCAAAGAAGAAATAAATTGTCTTTTCTCTTGTCCTTGAGATCTTTTTACTGCTGCTTGACACACCATCAACTACAGTTCTGATTTCCAAGACAAAATTTTCCATCAAGGAGCCCATCATCAGAAAAAATGGCAAGTGATCAGCATTCTGGACTGGAAAAACAAGGTCCACCGTAGCAAGTTAAAGAACACTAGCACCCAAGTCTGGCCAGCGTCCCAAGGCCATTCTTACGGTTAAATTGTTAGCGTGGTCCTTGGCAGGCTGTTTGTTGGATCAGCACTACTGTGACATGCAATCCCTGGCCACAGTTTGGGGGTCAGTTTGGTCAGCTGGGGCATTCTGAGAGAAAAGGCAAGTCATTTCCATAAGATCTTTGCAAACTGAGTTTTCACAAGCAAGACTGGAAGAAAATTAGGCTGTTGCCCCCTCTGATGCCGAGGTTGACTCAAGGCACAGAAAAAGATATGCTTTCATCTAGAGACAGAGTCAGCAATCTTAAATAAGTAAACACTGGTAGCAAGGTAAGAAGAGGCTTAGAGGGAAAAAAGTACCTTGGTTCATCCCATGAAAAAAGGGTGCAAGACCCAGGCTCATTCTTGCTATTGGAAATCCAGTTCCCTCCCACCTCCAAGTCTGCTGATAGCCCAAGTGTCAGCTGTGCTGTGGTTGCTTGGCTCTTTGCAATAGGCAGGTTACACAAAAGCTAAGTATGTCCCAGAAGGCTAAGGCTTTTCTACTGTCTGGGAATTCTTACTTCAAGACTGCACTGTTTGCATATTTGTATGTGTTTCTGGCCAAGAAGAGGAAACCCAGACAGGTAAAGAGACAACAAGACAAGTTTACTGGTTGGAGGCACGGCGCCAGACAAGCACACTATTGTTTACAGGAGAGCTTACAACACTTGTGTGCTTGCAGGCTGCAGACAGATGTTACACTTCACATTGGAAAAAACCTTTCATTTTTAAGACTTCCACATAGCCAAAAGGAAGGCATGTTTTCCCTTAAATGAAAACTAAATGAATGAAAACTAAATGAGTGAAAACTAAAATTCTGGTAAATTAAAATAAAAGTTGTCTTCCTTGTTCTGATTCTGCTGGAAAAAAAACCAAACATTCAGAGCCCTAGTTTGTGATTTAATAGAAGTATTTATATCATTCATTAAATAGTTCTAATAGTGTTAAAAGGAGAGATGAAGAGGTAAGTTAGAAAATATGATCATATCTCACTTTGTTTTGAAATGGAAATGTAATTAGTAAGGGTCATTGATTGCTAGGTTAATCATAGCATGGTGAAAGTTGGACCCAGTGATTCACATTGGAGGTCATGACTGTTAGAGCAGATGTAGCAGTTATGATGGTTGTCATGACTCAGACAAAAATGCTTTATGTTAGAATGTGTGTTTTGAGCCAACAGATGGGAGTTTTGCAAAAACCTGTAGCCTTTTGTATCGTAGCCAATACAAAATTTAGAGTCCTGGGTTTAGAAATCCCATGCCAGGGAGCTGCATCACGAACCCAATGGAACCTGCTCCCCTCCTCACCATCATCTTAGACTGCAAGAAAATTTCTCACTAGGTTTCTGCCAGCATAAACACAGCCTCCATGCTCTGAGGCACAGAGCCTGCTGTGGGTTCAGTGAGTGTGAAGTCAATGAAAGTGACCCTTGAAGTACAAAGACAGTAGGAAATCCCTGAAATCTTGCACTACTGGAAGCTGGGGGTGTATACCAAGGATTGAATGCTGGCTGTTCTTTGTCATATGTTAGGGCACCTGCTATGAGCTACTGTTAGGGACAGGATATGAAGCAAAATGAACCCAAGATCATTCACAAAGTTCTTGGAAAAAAACATCTTGAAAAATCATAGTCAAACTTCATTATAATCCTTACAGCAGAAAACCCCCAAACAACTCTTTTACATAGTGTATGTCGTGACTTTCAAGCATTAAGACCAGCACTAATGGCTGCTATGGCCATGCTTGTGTTTCGATGCAAAATGACATCATCCTCCTTGCAGCGGGTATGAAGAAAGACTGCAGCTGGAGTTACAAGACTTATTAGAAGCAGGGCATAAGTAGGAGATGCAACCATGTTAGTGCTAACCCTCAGGGGTAGTCTTGAGCTACCCTCTGATACAGAACAAGGAATGGAACCTCATCACCTGCCTTCCACACAAACAGATGTTCTCCAGCTACATTCTTCTGAACCAGCTGTGGTAGATCTGGCTTAGGTAGAAAAGCACAGACAGAAAGCCTAGAGTAAAGGGCTTTTCAACATCTGTAGCTGCATTATCCCAAAGGATTTGAAGGCAAGGCAACAAAAGTCCATTACCACAGTGATCCTGTTGCAACATATCTGGAGCTCAACCATTGCTCAGTAGCAGAAATAATTATTCTTTGATTTTAAACATCATCCAGTGGCTAAAAGCAGATCACAGAAGCAGGCTGATGAGCTCATCCCACATCGTCAGGACAATGGACAGGGGGAGAAGGCTCTTCCATTACCATCACTTCTCCCATCTGGATGATGTTAAGAGTCCCCTCTGGTCATGGTAACTGTGGATAGATGACGAAGAAGAATGTCCACCTTGTATTCCCATGAAGGCTGAAGTCAGTCTATACCATCTGCCCTGCCAGGGCACTGCTGATGGTGTGCAGGTCTCCTAAGAAACACACAGATGCTGAGGAGGAGCTTCAGGTGTTAGCAGTATCACACAAGGTCTTTGTGAAGGCCAATGGTGCCTACAAACTTAAGTCTAGTCTTTCAGGATCAGTTAGCCAAGCTAACGATAACATCTGAAGAAACAACATGGAGGCACCTGTACTGGTGATTTTTACATCAACACCTCTGGCCACTTGGAGCCATCAAACTGCACTGTTACAGTGTGATGAAACTACAGGAGTGAACGGTATAGGACAAATAAGGAACTGGTCTCCAGTTTCTATACCAGTTTAGGAAAAAAGCAGAAGGAGGAAAAAAAAAAATCCAGTGGTAGTTTGCTTGGAAAGAGAGGCTGAGGATTAAAACATATTGTTACCGTAGATGCTGGGCTGAAGGCCTTTCAGAGCCCAGAGATCATGGCCCAGCACAACACATCTCCCATGACGTTTTAATTTCAATCTTAATTTACTCATATAGGCAAGCTCCAGAAATTCTGTAGGTTATGATTATGATCCTTGGACACTTTAGGTGAATATTTAGTCCAGCCTACAAAAACATACCAGTTCAAGAATAAGTCTGACTTGCCCCTTGCCATGGTAACTGAGGAGAGGGAAAACTGAAGCTGTGTATTTTCCCATACAAAGCATATTACTCATTGTGAGAACACAGCAATTTGTCAGACTGCTTCATTCAGTCATAGGCTAGGCTCAGTGGGCCAAACTTTGCATGTAGTTGCCTCCCAGGAGGAACAAAATACATAGCTTAGAGCTCTTGTTAAAGAGCTCAGTCATTTCATGTATTTTAGGTCAAAGAGTAATGAATGGAGGTTTAGGAAGTAGGAAAACATGGAAATTGATCCAGCTGTTTCAGAAAGGGCTTTTCTTTTGAAAATTGCCCAGAAGTCACATGTTATTTCAAAATACTCTTAAGTGCTAACTCTGAAGCCTCTGTAACACTCCTCATTTCATTACTAGGTGGTTATCATGAGAGCAGGAGCCCTTTCTGCCAACTGTAGGGGTCTCCAGCTATAGAAATTTGACATCTGTTTGAAATCACTATGCCATTGCAAGAGTAAATCTTCACTACCCTGGCTTTCTTGTGGGCTCTGACACATTCCACTCCAATGACAAATGTCCCTTGAGCCAGCAGTGATTTGACAGGGTGGGAGGAACTCCTGCAGAGGAACTGACAAATGATTTCCATGAGAAGTTGAAGTACCCTCAGGAAGTAAACAGAAATTCTACATGAACACCAAGTTGAAAAGGAAACCCCCAAATTGCAAGAGATTTGTGGCAACTCAAAACGTTCCTTTCCAGATAAATGAATTTGCATGGGACATTATAGACTTGCATGAGAAACCACTGCAGACCGAAGATCACAGCAGTTCACAGTCACAGGTTTCCTCACATGTGGAAGCAGGTTACAATAAAGCAACATGTTCTTGACCTTCTGAACAATTCCTGCTTCCTTTCTTAACAGAAGTGAGAGCTCCTACTGGGTTGCATCCAGTCATTTCAGTGGAAATTTGAGACCAAATGAATCTGTTTTATATAAGTTTGCCAAACCCAGGCTGATAGCAAGATTATTCACCATCCTAGAGCTCACAGACTATCACACTCCAACAACGCTTTAGAGTATGCTGGTGGTCAGAATGATAATATAGAGTAATAGCTCCTTTCACTCTAAGATCTCCAAATACTTTACAGATGTGAGCGGAGAAGCACAAAGTGGAATTCCCCAGCTCCACTTCACAGAGAACTTTCTGGGGGCTTACCCTGTTCAAGCAATTCATCCTGGCTAAGAGAAATAGAAAAGCTAGGACAGGGGCCCCAGGAACTTGATTCCCAGTACTTGGATGAAAACATTAGACATGACATCACCCCCTCACAAGATAAGAGCTCATTGTTTCATGGCTGAGTGTCTTCTCCCTTCAATGCAGAGATTAGCTCATGTAAACTGAACACAGGAAAATAACAGCCAACCCTTCCTTTCCAGCAGCAAGCACAGAAAAGGCAAATTGTCTTTCTGGTCCCATCACTGACATTGAAGGAGTAGTGTATGCAATGAGCTTTGCATTTAACACCACAAGCATAAATCTCAGAGCCAAACTTCTGATGGCTGAGACCATCATCTGGGTTCTCATTCTATTGTTCCCGTTCTATCAACACCAACTCTGCAATACCCCTGTGGTCTCCTGGCCAGAAGGAAGTGGGACAGTTTCCTTGAAGGATTAATTAGTGACTACAATCAAAACAAACAGAAAACCCCACAAATCAACCCTGACAACTCCTAAATATTTTCTGCTTGTAGAGCCTCTTTGTGATTTCCTACTTGTGTTTTACCACTTTTCTAGCTTCCAATAATTTATTCTCCCTAGATAACCCATAAGTGTCTAACATAGTACTATGCTGTAAGCAACATTTCAGATAAGCTTTCTTATCAAATAAAAGGACAAACCAGAGCTCAAGAACAGAATTCTCTGCGGTCACCCTTGGGTATTTTTAATCCAAGCGGCAAGGCAGTGTTATTATGTTCCTACTGACAGCTATAGAGGCTATAGCACTGGCTGATAGCAGGTATCTTTACACAGTAAGTGCAACTGCAGCTGGGTGGCTTGGTGTACTGGATGGCCATCATATGGGACATGTATACACCATGCTGCTGAAATGCAAAGGAGAGACTCGGTGCAGCGCAACATTGCACAGAGGCACCACATCAGCAGATGCTGAAATTCTCTGTGGCACACTCATTCTTTTCAAAACTTCGTTCATCAGCTGTGACTGAATGAAATGATGAATTCTCGGCATTTCAGTCCCTACTTCCTACATCACTCCACCCACAGCCAGCTGGGCAGGCAGCCTGTATGTAAAGACATGCTACTCAGTGGACGGGTAGTTGTCATTAGACACTGGACATGATGCCTCCTGCCTCAAGGGAGATGGGATTAACTGCAAGGTGATGACACATGTACCACCCACTCCCTTCCATTAGGCAGGAACACACACACACATACAGCCGTCTGGAGACACAGAAAGAGGAAAGATCAAACATTGCTCCTTCAGCTGTGAAGACAAGACCCTACAGCACGTAGACAGACAGCAGCCTATTAATCAGGGACAGACTGCAGTTCTCTGCCACTCCTTATCAATATCATCTGCTCCTTTAGGAAAGGCAGAAAAAGCTGCTTAGGAGCTTAGGGCTTTCCAAATATTATTATGTTTTTCCTTAACAGTTTTTTCACTTTCCTTCTTATGGTAACCTCTCCAGACAGTCATGGAGATTTTAATATATTTTCTTTTCTTCAGGAAGAGGAACTCAGTGCAAGAGGTGCACATACAGGACTCAACTTGTGGTTCAGCTTTTCCCATTTCAAACTCCTTGGTACATTAGAGACCCTCTAACCCAGGTAACAAGTAGGAATGGAAATATGCACTTGGTCTGTCCCACCATGACAAAGTCAATGCTTATAAACCCGGTCTTCTCACTCTACAGACTTAAATACTGGCAGGGAATCTCCTATTTTTAACAAAGTGATAGACAGGAAGCCTGTAGACTCACACAGACATCACCAAGTGGAGCTACTTGCCATCTCCAGTTAGATGACTTCCTTCATAATGGTGAAAGCTAGAAACTTTATTACGAAACATAAATAAATTAAAGTTTGGATTCTGCTTGTGCTGAATGAGGCTCGTAAATGCATGATGGAAGCCAGATACAGCCCACAGGGCATACGTTTGACACCTCTGGCGTATATGGACAGGAAATGGTTATAAATAGTCCCATGTCAGTTCTCTGAAGACAAATATTTTTGTCACAGAGTGCTCAAGCACAAAGAGTCATTTGTAGACCACCCAGGAGACTTGCATTTAAATGACCTTTCTTTGCTTGGACCATCAATTATACTAACGTTTATTTCATGAGTTGCAACATTTGTTCTTAAATGGAAGCAACCCAGAGGAGTCGTGTATAATCCCACTTACTTGTTGGTAACTGCCTGCATAAACTCATCAATCAGTTCGTCGTACTGTTTCCCACGAACCCTCTTGTGTTTCAGTCCAATATAGAGTGGATCACTCAGGAGAGCCTAGGACACAAAGAAATTGTGTTGACATCTTCTCTTCCATGGATGGACAGAGATTTATGTCCCGGCCTACCCAAAACATTATCTGCTGTGGTTGTATTAGTTTCGCTTACTATGCAGTGAAGCCAGCTCACACAGCTCTTCTTGAGCAGAGAGTGTTTCTGTAAGAAGCTATGGACTGTTGTTTTGTGTAAATAAAGTTGGAGGGATGTAATGCTTCTTGACTGCTGTAGGAATCGGAGCTCTGCATTCCCAGAACAGCTCTACCAAGACTCCCTGACAAAGTGTCTCACTCCTAGTGAATAAAACTGACTTTGTGTAGGGAGTGTTTACTGTTCATTCAGTTCTTAATTTTGCACCACAGTTACCAGGAAAGCTGTTGACCATAAACAGCACCTTGAGCAAAGAAGAGCACCTGAAGTAACTTGAAATGACGTATGTGATTTAGGCCTTTAAGTGATAGCCCAGAGTTGGGACCAGAACCAGTGATCAGATGCCAAAATGTTCCCAAGCTCTGCACCTACCTAGCACTCACCTCAGTTATCTGCAGGGGTCAAGAAAAGGTATTTTCATGCAATAGATTAGTTGATGTTTTTGGGCTCCTGCTAGGAACATAAAGACAGGCCATTCCTCCAACCAATCTAGCAGGTGTACAGTCAGGACCTCTAAACCACCTAAAAAGGATTGTGTCAGCATGGAAATAGAACATATTTTTTTTGAAAATTACAGGACAAACAGCGTCAGGAGACAGGTGGACACTGCAAAGCAACTCTACTTCCCTTCCAGTTTCAGGAACTGAATCATCCACAGAAGGGGATGAGCCATCTCAAATCTTTTGTCCTGCAGCCATATGGGACATTAAATATTGTCAGGTATGCTAAAATTAGATCTGTTTTTACAGCCACAGCTGTTTTCCTTTAGAAGGAAAGACAAAAGAGGTTTTCCGTTGAGTTTGTTACATGAACTCTTCAGGGCCATGAAACAGAAGCAGACACATCTGCATTACTTCAGGGATTGCTCCTATAGCACCATGTGGATCATGGGGTATAAAATTCTCCTATAGGCAAGGTGAAAAATACCAAACTCTGAAAAGACTGATTTGCTGAAAGAATATACAAAGTAGTATGGACTGTCAGAAAGAGAAGCCTGGAATCGATGCTACAAGTATAATACTGCTATATTTATGCCATTCTACCTGGGGTTCCCATGTTAGCAACACAGCCACCCTAGGCTCACCATGTATTAATAGGCAGAGATGAACAGGATGAATGCCTATAAAAGGTGTCTTATTTCTGCACTGATAAGTTTACTTGTGGAGCAGGATGCTACTAGAACATGCTTAGGATTTTGTTAAACTGGGTTTATGCATGTGAGAAAGTCATTAAATAAAGAAACCAATTATTAATATTGTGAGGAGATATATTGTTCATATTGCTGGAAAACAGCGACTTCTGTATCTTAAGCCCAGATGTAGAAACTGCTTCCACAGAGAAGTTCCTGGACGCATAAGTTAGTTACATTTGATCTTGGTCAGTGCCCAAGTGACTCTAGGAGTTCCTTTTTCTGACACCATCTGACCCTTGCAGATGCCTAAAAATGACTGGTGCTGCTTTGGATTTTAGTGTCCCCTGGATGCTGAGATAGAAACAGATGGGTCATGCATGGTAAGAAGCTTCCCGTGGGAAGAGAAGCACTTTCATCCAGATCCCTCTGGAGGGGAGCTTCAGCTGGAGGGCTCAGAGCATGCCAGCACTCAGTGGTGTGCAGACCAGCATGGAAGAGAAAGGAAGAGATCACAGAATCACAGGATGGTAGGGGTTGAAAGGGACCTCTAGGGAACTAGTCCAACCCCCCTGATAAAGCAGGTACACCCAGAGCAGGTGATGCACAGGAACGCATCCAGGCAGGTTTTGAAATTCTCCAGAGAAGGAGACAACCTCTCTGGGCAGCCCGTTCCAGTACTCCTGTTTAAGTTTTTCCTTAAAGATGAAAGAGCCAAAGTCAAGTACAATGCTCTGTTGACTGGAAACTCCAGAAGTGAAGAGATTGAGACTTAGTTCCTACTTCAGCCTCAGAAAGTCCAAACACAAAAGTTCCCACTTTTCAGGAAAGACCATGGATCAGGCTGAGATGAGCACAAAATATTTCACCAGTCCGTGACAGGCCTCTGTGCTAAAGCGATAAAATCATCCTGGGACCAGAGACCAAAGATGTAATTGGGAATCTCATCCCAGATACCATCTACAGCCACTGATTCTGCATTCTTTCATTTTTTTCAGGTGTCCAATGTGAGGCACCTGGAGCTGGAGTGAAAGATGTGCAGAAAATCTAGCTTTTGGTTAGCACAGGCAAGTCTGAAAATGTTGGTACTCCTTTGTCTTCATACACAAACTCAAAGCTCTTATACCCCAGATTCGTTATTTCTCTCAAGAAACATATGTTTGGTTTACTTGGGGTCAAGTGAGGCACAAGTGCATTTTTCAGAAATGGACAAACCCAGGCCATCACAAATAACTATAGGATATGAATTTTAAAAAAGACGTCCTCACAGATGTCCATTCTGGCATTGCTGAAATGTTGCACTTTGGCCTTTCTGAGCCAGAGTCATAAGGCAAAAATCTGAAAACAGATGGAGTCCTCTTGTCTGGTTATCATGTGCAGTAAAGCGTGCAATCTGACAAAACACTGAAATTAATCATTCCCAAGCCACCCACCAGGGATTCTCCATTTTCTGGAATACAATCACCTCTATGCAGACACAAGGATCTGTCTGTTTTCTCACAATTACCAGAGGAAGAATAAATCTGGGACTTTCTGTACAAAATCTTTCAACTCACCTTACTGTATACACTGAAAGGTGGAGCTGAACCTTCAGCTCCAGCTGGCAATGCTCGGAGTCTTCTCACCAGGGGACCGTGAGGCTACTTTGTTTATTTCAGTTTCCCATAAGAGCAAAAGTTTCTTGAGCATCAAACAGGAATGAAACCTGCCCACATCCCTGGAGTGCTGGTCTAGCCTTTGTCTCATCTTGCATGTCTCTGGCTTTGCATCCGAGGAACTTTAGGAAATTGTCTCAGATAAGCATTAATCTCAATCCCTTCTCCTCTCTGACAGATTTATGGAAAAATGTCTTACCTCATTGTCTGTGCCAACATCCAGCAGGACAGGAAGACACTGTTGTGGGTGAACTCCACCACAGGCTGTGTACAAAGCAAGCTTTCCCACTGGAATACCCATGCCATAACTTCCTAGATCCCCTAAACCGAGAATCCTCTCTCCATCTGTCACCACGATAGCCTAGAAGGATCAAAAGAGATTGTTGTATGGCTTTGCCCAAGGCTCTAGAAGCAAACCCAGCTCCACTGTCTTCACAGGGATGCTGTTCTGCAGTTGCATTGTGCAGTGGATATTTGCTCCTTCTACATGACACCATGCTAATTAGCTGTTAGTGATAGAGGGCTGTTAATTTTTGGGGGTAGAGATAATGCGGCCGATGGGTAGTTGCTCACAGTGTGGAAAAGCTGCAGCTCTGCTTGCCAGCACTTCAGTTCACTTGTAGCAGAGCCCATCCAGCATGGCTTTTTGTGCATTCTCAGCTGTCTAACAAGAAGCATCACAACAGAGATCTGGCTTTGATTTTTCCTTTGTTTTTTTTCTGGAAAAAAAGGCTCTGTACAGAAGTGCTCATGCTTATGAACTGCATCTGTGGAAGTAACAAGCTTGTGTCTTCACGCTGTTGTAGAGTAGCTAGGTAATAAAACCCAAACTCTTTGTAACTGGGTCCCTTTGCCTCTGGTCCCCCTGGATGCAAGGCAGGGAGACAGAAGTCACTGTCATGGGCATCAGCATGGACTGTAGAAGGGCTCCCACTCTATGTATTTAATTATAGACTGGTTTTCCCACCCAGCTGTGAGTTAAACAATTGCCATTTAAGTCTTTGTGCAATTGGCCTTTTGTATTTCAGCAATACTGTAATGTGCTACCTCACCAAAATCTCCTATCTGTAATTTTTATGTTTTTCTTGTTACTGTATCATTTCTTTGTGACAAGAAGGGAAAAAAAGGACTGCTTAACGTTGTCCAAATTAGAAGCCTGAAGTTGAGCTCTTCAACCTTCACTGTACATCATTGAAACCTTAGGAGGCAAATGTCCAAGCAGAACTGACTAAACATCCCAATTTTCAGGTTAACTACTCTGTTGGTTTTGTCCCCAGTGCCAAGCACTCTTTGGGGCAGTTCTGAAAGTTCAGTAAGAACAGAAGCATACTGGATTCCAGTCCCACTGTGGGAAAAAAAGAAGCTGTAAATCCAATAATGAATTTTCAGCATTGTCTCAGCACTTCAGAGAACAGAGTGCTCATATCAAATTGTTTGTCAGGCTGCAGGGGACTTACACAGTCTAGCTTGGATTTCAAAGGAGAAGACTGCAGATAAGTTCTTTATTTGCCTATCTGCAAAGCTAAGGTTAAACTTAGGACATACATACACGTGTGCTTTAGTCAGAAATAAGGGAATGGGAGAAGCTATCTCAATAGATATACTTCCTTGGGGGGGATATAATAAAGATGTGTTGGTTTATTGCTGCGATGGAAAAGCATTTCCTTGTTTAGGAATGAAATAAACCTCTTGCTGCACTTTCCTATTTCAAGAAGAATCATACTCATCTGTTTCAGTGTCCTTTCTTATTCAACATAAACTATATGCACATCCCCAGGCTATTTTCTCCCCCAACCTAAACCACTGTTTATAACGACAGAGCAGAATTACTTTACACTGCATAGTTCAGGAATAAGCCTGAGGAGAAACTACAGATACAGAGGACACATGCGTCTGTTCTGCCTTTCACATCTATTTTGCCCTCTAGCAAAAAAACCTTCTCTGGTAGTCGACAGCATTATACATGCCAGGGTTGTAAAGCACATAATAATAGTGACAATCAATCTGTAATAAGGTTTATTTTTAAATGATCCTCCTATATGTAGAATATTTGTTGTGCTGTTGACACTTTCTTGTCACTAGGAGTTAGAATTCCTAAAAGTGATCCTTTGACAAAAAATCTATTAAAATTAAAAGGACTGTACACCTATCCTTAGGCTAGAGGTTGGATGGACAATC
Source organism: Ceryle rudis (assembly GCA_033439905.1). Lineage (NCBI taxonomy): Eukaryota > Metazoa > Chordata > Aves > Coraciiformes > Cerylidae > Ceryle > Ceryle rudis. Next base: position 52,279 of record JAAGNO010011717.1, read on the forward strand.
CCTGACATGAGAAATTCAGTCATGGCAGCGATCCAGTCATGGCATCCACCTCCATTTTGAACATTTTCTTATTTTTTTTTCCTTCTGAGTCAATTTGAAGTGTTAGCAATGGGAAAGTCTCTTTTTGTGTGGGCTCCATCTGTTTCTGGGTGTGTGCTCACTTTACCCCACCCAGAGGATGCAGTTGGGACTGGAAGGCAGTAATGGGAATAGGGAAAGCAGCGAGCATGTGCACCACTACAGGTTTATCCCGAAACTGATGCAAATTAAATGAAAAGGAGTTAAGTAACTATGAAAAGAACATATATATATATATAAAACCAACCAAACAACAAATGCACAACAAAAAAAACCCCAAGTTAGAATAAATCAAAAGATTTCTCTGGAGCACTGATCTCCTTTCACCCAAACAATAGGTATACTCAGGCAAGCCTAAAAACTTTCTGATAGCACTTGGATATCCACCAGAGAGAAAATTTCTCAGCCTTGTATGTGCTGCACTCTATAGGTACCAAAGCTCCTCAAGGTCACACTGAAAAATAGGAGAGAACAGAAAATACAGCATGGGAGACATTCATTGCTGTCTGTATTAGAGAGGGGAAACTGGATTCACATTTGCTTGTGGCTCTTTGGTTTTCAAAAACACCGAAAAAAAAGCACAAAGTTTCAGTGTGGTACCTGATATACAAGCACATGAAAGTAACAGTTTTAATCTCTCACGTTCATGTGATCAGAGCTCAACAAGCAGGTCACTAATCTCTGGCTGAGCAGGACAGGGCCTTCTAACTGAACCACTGGTTTAACAATTAGGAACCTGTCTTCTACTTCCAGCTGTGCTACAAATTTTCCTGATGACTACAGTCAAGTCTTTGGCTAAAGGTTAGCTGAGCAATTTAAGCTAAATCATGTAACTGGTTTCTAAACTTCCTTGACTGTTGATGAGGAGAGACAGAAACCTCCAGAGTGCATCTCCTCCCTCCAGCATCTGTTTTGGGAAGGGATGAAAGGGGTGTTTGTCTTTGAAGATGCTCATCTCCCTCTGCATTGACTGCTGCAGAAGTACTCACAAGCAGAGGTTAGGCACTGAGTCTTTAGACAGCTGATGTTAACTAAGATGAATCTGGACCATAGGCCCTATGTAGCTAGCTCAGTTTTGCAACACCTAAGTAAGATACATCTGTCCCAGCAGAGTAATCCAGAGCACTATGCTGCTCTCCAAGCTGCTGAGGCAATGCAGAGAGACAAGTGCCTGCTGCTGCAATTCACACTTCTCTGTATTGATTTCTTGAGGTCAGCCTTTCTAGAATGAACTGATAGTCTGCCTTGAGGGCACCAAGAGAAAATGCTACATGGAAGGGTGAGTCTAAACAGCTCTGTACAGCTGTAATCCTGACAGGGATTCAAGATGCTGAGTGCATTTTTTAGGATGAGCATCCAATGGAAGGAGGGAAGGAGGCCAGTCCAGTAGCTTGTAGGGCAGCACGCTTGTCTAGGAATAGGAGATATGGTTTCTTGAGGTGGTTTGAACTCATAGCTGCCACAATGTCACTCTATCACAACACTATTCTTTATGATTCTCTGCATAACCCCTGCTCTATTTGGGTCATCATGCAGAAAAGAGTATGAAATTAAAGAGCCAGAGAGAAAATTAGCAAGGGAGGCACTGATGTGGGCTATTGGCTTTTTATCCAAAGTTTCTTCATGGCAGGATTCATTAACCACCCTGAAAGAGATAATAAAACCCTTCACTCCCCACTTGAGTGTGTTCAGAAATGGCTTCTTTTCACTTGTTCTGCTTCTGGCACTATGATTCTTTCAGAGCAGCACAGCTTCAACAGGAGGGGTGGAACTGTGGCACAGAAGAGCTTGGCTAAGGCTTTGCTAAGCTAAGCAGAGCACCCTTGCAGCCATTCCAGGCAGAGGATCCAGGCCTATGACACAAATTTTCCATTTCCACAGTAAATGCATTTGCCACGAAGCTCTAACAAGCCACAAACCAAAACGTAGGCAGCATCTCCAGGTATTTCTTCAGTTTGTAATGGGACTTACTCTTATTGGTGTTCAGAGTGGTCCAAGTCTTTCCAAACAACTGGGTCCCTCCAGGGACTTAGGTGCAGTCCAGGTGCTTCTCTGCTTATCTCAAAATCTCATGGGTTCCAGTGCCTACCAGTTCAGGCATAAACAAGCCTGTGTACAAACACACAGGGAACCTTGCGGTCCAAAACAGCAATACTGATGAAATTATCTGCCTTTGTAGGCTGGCAAACCTGGAAAGTAGATAGTTTGAACCTCTTCTATGGACCACTGCCCTTCCTATGGTCTGTTTTAGGTGCCAGTGGGGGCTATTTCAACAACACTCACTACTTTTTCTGTGCCAGTTTCCCCATCTGCAGAAATATCTTTATTAGACATGAGTTCTGCTCACAGTCCTAAGTCAGAAACAAATGGAAATACTGAGATCTTTGGACAGAGCAAAGGCAAAATATCTAGCCTGCATCTGTTCTCCATGCTTCCAAAGACAAGGTTATAGCAATATGATTACTTTTTCTGGAAACATGTTAAATTATTATTTTTTTTTTTTTCTTAGAAATGGAAAATACTTGCAAGAATTTCTCTGCTGCCAAACCTTTGTTCCTGGAAAAAACAGCTCACTGATAGGGGTCAGAAGCTCTGTCAATAGCCAGGGAAATTCCCAGACACATATACTTTCAGCCTGGAAGGAGGTGACTGGCAAGACCTGTCAAGTATTGACTTAATTTCATGCCAGGGACTTGCCCAGCACTGAGCTCTAGTGAAAAACACTTCACAAGTTCACTTTTTTGGGAGGTGTGTCAGTAATACTTTCAGCTGCTGGATATCAAACACGATTTGCAGAGTTGTCAGTGTTCTGGATGCTGCATGACTCACTGGATTTGGGAAGGAGTCCTACAATCAAGTCGGTTACAGAAATATCTTAAAGACCTTTGGTACATCTAACAAGTTGTGAGTTAGCCACACAATTCTTCAACACACATATCTTACTTCTTCACTACGGCCTCTGTTCTGTAGAAATTTATTACCATGCACGCTTTTTTTTATTGCTGAAGGTCCTGCTACCTCTGATAAAGATGTTTTTGACCACATACACACATAACAGAGTTGCTGAAGTCCAACCACTAGCCTGGAAACTCTCTGAGGAAGTAAATATTTCTTAGCCTGTCCTTTTAAATAGGCCGTTGTGTAAATAATGCCACACAGTTCCATTCAATATCCCAGTTTCCAGCTCTCTGTAATTTCCCAGTCCACAGATGACATACCACATACCTTAATATCTTCTTCAGGCCAAGAGTTTAGCATTGTTGCAATATGGCCTTTGTCATGGATGGTGATAAACAGACCCCTAAGAACAGAACAAAAAAAAAAGGAAGAAAAAGAAGTCTTGTCATAAAATTAATTAACTCCAAGATAAAATAAAACAGGTGAAACTTGAAAAGGCAGGGAAATGAGCTACTGAGCACAAAACCAGGCTATTCACTGGCATGGAAGTGAGATCTCAAGGGACTGCTAATAACAAGGTTAGTTTTCATTTCAAAACCCCAAGGCTCAAGATCTTTAATGGCAACTTCATTCAATAGCAATTGGTGTTGCACATTTCACCCTTCTGAAACATCTTTGCTTTGGGGAGCAAACTTTGCTTTAGTGCAGAATATTTTTCTAGTTAAAGTAGTTCTGATAAATGCAAGGGAGTCTGATGGCTTTACCTTAAGCCTTGTTACACATTCTTCCCCAGGGAGCTTATTGCTGTCAGTTCAAACAGTGAAAGCATGATCCTTCTCACTCAGCTACCAACGTCAATGAGGTGGATGGCTATTGCAGGGATAGACATTTTGGGTCCCCTCTCTAGTTAAAAGAGCTCTGATCTATATTTGCCATGGTATTTGCTTTGACCAGGCCAAACCTTCCCTTGCAACACCCTGAATATCTGACCCCAGCTTTTGACACTTGCATTCACCAGATGAAAAACACCAAAAATGATGAGAAGTGAAACAGAAAATTAAATGCTTGGATGAAACCTCAGTATGAGTATTTTGCTTGGATGAAACCTCAGAAGTATTTGCACGGACAATAGCATACCTGATTGTATTACAGCTAATCACTTCTCAACACAAAGGTCTTCACGTTTTAAACAAAAAATGCCTTCTTTAATAAAAACAGGAACTGGAAGACAGAATTCTTGATACACATTTTTAGAAGTGTCATTTATTTTTAACCTCTTTGCTGTTATTAGCAAAAATAGTATGCTTACCAGGGATTCTTCCAATACCCAGGACAGTGTTATTCCCATTGACTGATCTCTGCTCAGGTATTTGGGGATTTTTTGAAGCTCCTTCTAGGCAATGCTAACCCCAAAGAAACAACTTCCTCCCTATCTGTCTCAGGGGAGATTGCTTATGTTGCTCGAAGTTCTCTCTAATCACATAAATACAGAGCTCTAACTCAAGGACCCATTTTCCTTGCCCTGTTACCTGCTCACAAAAGCAGGAGTTGTACTGGTGACTGGTACAGCTGGAATAATTGGAGAAAGGCATTTTTGCTGCTTATGTCTCTCTCCTCTTGCTCAGCCCCAGTAAGCTCAGACCACCTCACTGTTTGGGGTTCTAATGTGAAATATTAGGTAGGGAAAGCTTGAAAGCAACCTTCATTTTAAGACCGTACAAGTGATTAATAATGAAAGACTACTCTCTCCAGTAAGAACTTCTCTCCCATGACCCTTCTAGGGAGACAGATACCTTCCCACAGTCAACTGTGAGATTCATGATGAAAAAGCCCTTTACTTTGAAAAGAAGAAAAAGAAAAATGCTGACATCAGCATTTATCAAATCAACAAACACACAGAAAGATGAGAAATGTAAAAAAAAAAAAAAGGAAATGAATGGGTCATTTACTCAGCATAATTCCTTAAAACTGTGCCCAGTAACCAACAACCTAATCACATACACATGCCCTATCTCAAAGGCAGTATTCACAGATGGTAATCTTCATAAAAAAGGGGTACTGTACTGCTGCCATCTACATTTAGACAATACTTATTAACAAGGAATTAAAAGCACAAATTAGTAACATCATTGCAGATACTTCCAGTTATGTCAGGCATTTAAAAAGAATGCCATTGTTTTAATGTATCATTTTTCATGCCTAATAAAGACAGCTATAACTTAAGCATCCAGCTGTTTGCTTCATACATTCACATCTTTTCAGTGCTGAAGGGAGTTCACCAGCTATTTAACCTACTAAAAGACATCTGGTGCTCACAGGAGAAGCTGAAACCCAACTGTCTACCCACCACTGGCCCTGCAGCTTGATGAATTGCTAGTTGTTTCATCCACAGTGGAAAGGGCTGATACTCACTGCCTCTGAAATGCTCCCGACTGACCATTGTCTCATGTGGGTAGTGGGATGGTTTCCATTTCTTGTTCCAGATCTGACAGTAAATAGAGTTCAGCCTGGGTCTTCCAAAATCTAATGACTGCTCTTGCTCAGTTACACAGGAGAAGGGCCCTCATGGCTATCACCACAGCATGTTTTTCCTGAGGAAGGACTGGCTTAGCTTAGATAGACAGGTCAGTGATGGAGAACCAAGCATGAAGAAGTGACTCCCTCTGAAATTATGCTCCCTTCCTTAGTATTATGTTTATTTGACGTTAATCAGGCCCTCCCATTGAGTATGCTGGCTTCCGTGGATCTTTTTCTGAAAATGAAAGGGCTATGCACATATTCACTCTCCCTTCAGATTATGCCATTGACCAGTTCCCTAGTCCTAGCTGCTTATTTCCATTGCCAGCTGTCACACGCATGGAGCAATTTGGGTGAAAAATTGCTCCTTACTTTACTCTAGGCAAAATCAGATGGTTTAATTTAGACAGGTAAACATACTAGTGGCACTACCAGCTTTGGAAGGGAAACCTTCAGGAGCAGAAATCATGATCCGTCTAAGGAAAGTGACCTCTCCCACTGACACAACCACACTGGGAAGTTGTCCTGTATCTGAGAATGCCTAATACTTCTCTGACACTGAATCCAAGAGCCAAGGACCCAACTTCAATAAACCATGAAAGTTTCCAGTGGAGCACATTCCAGAACCTGGTTGAGGCTCTGTGGATTCCATCAGGTGTTCAAGCACTTAGAAGGGAATCCTGGTAATGGCGAGCTGAAAGGCCAAGTATGAAACAACCAGCTCTGATGGGCAGTTCAGAGAATTCACTGTGTTTTTAAGAAGATGCAAAGGGAAACAGACACGTCAGACTTTGCATTCAGGGTAAGTCATATTCAGATTCATAGGTAAATCCTCATTGTGTATGGTCCCCAGGAGAGTCATCCTCTCCCTTCTGATGACAACAGTTACCCACAGAGATGAGCTGGACAACTTGTTGATATAGGATGCCCAGTATTGGCAGAGGGTTAGCATTTCCTAAAATCCCTTCTGTTCTGAAAGGAACAGACAAGCTCCACAAACTGAACTTAGGAAAAGGTTTGCCGATGATTGAACAGCAAGACCAGCAGCCAGGTTTCTGGCAACGGTACACAGCTAATAGGAGAGGTAGCAGGAGCAAAAGCTTATTTGTGCCTTTGAGGACAGCAAGGTAGAGCTCTCAATACTGAGAGGGACAGGTTGGTCTATGTGAACCAGTATTAAATAAGAAACATCCAAGTGGCAATAAACCCAGTTAATTTGATTTTTATGAGGAAGAGATGCAACCTAAGCATTTTGAGGAGGGAATGCAACAGATGCTGCCTTTATCATCCTGCCTTCTCCATCTCTCTTGGGATTACATTTCAGAAATTGCTTCAGAGAAAATAAAAAGGCAATGAGGCAGTTCTACTTTAATCACCCCTGGGACTCAATACAAAATATTTAATTTTTAAAAAATTATTAAAAAAAAAAGTAATTTTGATCAAGTCACATAACACAGACACTGTGTGGGGCAAATACACATTCTTGTTTACCAGACCAGAAGATTCACCCGTGCCCAGTTATACACAAAGTTAGCTAGAAACACACATGCATGGGGATAAAACTACAAGAAATAGAGCTTAGTAAAAATTAACCACCTCAGCAATGTCGAGTCAGAATGTGCACACTGTACCACTATTTCTGGCTAAACAGTAACTTTCAGAGAGCTGCTACCTTTGTGGTAGAATGGGGAGTGCTCCAACCTGCATTCATTAGGGTTTCAGAGCTCCAGGCTCCTATTCAGTCCATTAACATCACAGGTTTCACTACAGCTGCCTTTAGTTAATGTATGTCAGACTAGATTTTATTGTGCTATGGAGAATGTCTGAAAGGTTCCATGAAACTTCAAGGAGTGTTACAACTTCTTAATTTGTCACTGAGAGAGTATTTCTATGTGGATTTCAGCAAGTCAAAGTCAAGCTGCCCAAACTGGGCTGCAGGATACAGCAGACTGCAGATCATCATTGCAGAATTTGTCAAAGGGGTTGGATATGTTCACCCACACCACACAAGACCTATTCTCAACCCCAAGCCAGGGACATTTTCTCTTCCTTCTTTGATTTTCTTCTGGGTAAGTTTATGGAAGTGCTCCAGGAGTTTTAAAGCTACACAGCAGATCATGTGATCCATGGGAAGGATCCTGTTGTGCTGCTCAGTACTAGCTTAGATCTTGGCCACCCTGATGGCATTTTGAAAGACTCACAATGAAGACAACCCCAGAATTATAAGGCTCAGTTTAGAAAGAGTTCAGGGAAAAGGGAGACGGGACACGTTTGATGACCCCAGAAGGCAATGCCAGACGCTGGTGATGACTTTTTAGAGTAACATTAATTACGTTTAGACATTTGGTAGGAAGGAAATTTTAACATGTCTCAGGTATTAGAAAACAAAAAAATTCTTTAATGCTTTCATTCAGTGAGCTATTACTTCTTCAAAAAGGCAAAGTAGTGTTCCCCTTTCTGATCTTTGTTAGCAGTGCTGCCTTGTGAGCCATTTCCTATTAGAAGAAACCGTGTATGATGGAGCCAGCAGTGCTACCTCTAAGGCACTATTGTTTATTTACAGAGAGCTTCATTTCCCAAAACACAGAGGGGAGTGAAAAAGACTATGCAACTTCTTTCCTCAGAGATCCAAATCTCTCCTCACTTTCTTTCCACCCAAAAGTCTCCCCAGCCCAGTTCCCCAGTAGCTTTTCCTTGGCATTTACCAGTGCTTCTGTGGCTGTGTTTGCAACCCTCCTGGTGTGTCTTGCTCCACTTTTCTAGCCTACTGCTGCCTCTGACACGCAATCAAACAGAAATTTAACACAATCAAATACAATCCATGACTTTGCTTTATCAAGCTTCATGTAAAACCTCTTTGGCCAGTGCTGTGCTCCTCTTACAATCTTTTGTCTTCTGCTGTAGTTTTGGGTAGTGCTCCTATGGCTTCAGTTACCTGTTTACAAATATATAATGGCCTCTTTATGCTTATCATGTATGAATAACAGTAAGCAATTCTATCCACCACCTTTACTACACTGGTCAAAAGCCCCAGAAGAACAGAGCAGATGATGATGCTGGGTCACTGATATACATGTATTAGCATGAAACGAAAGGACACCACTTTGCTTCACATGGATTTCCATTAGTATGTGAGATAGGACCGTATTTGTATATTTATGCCCCTCTGGAGGAAAACAGACATCGCTAGAAGGATCTCAAAAGCTCTTAAGCTGACAGAAGTTGAAAACCACAAAAAACCCCACTCAACTATCGCGGCTTTGTCCTTCTTTTCCTCCCTCACTCCATCAGAAGGACTACTCCCCAAAGAAAAAGATACTTTCTCAGTAAGGGAGGAATGTATTTGCAGAACATTACCCAATATTTGCAGATACTGCAATGGTCAAGCTTGCTCAGGGTTTGGTATATAGTATGAAGAACACAAAAAACTCAGCTGCAGGCTCCACATGCTTTCTGCACATCAATCAATCATCAGTCTTTTTTACTGGATCTCAGAAAAGAAACTTCAGAGATATCATCTTTAACAGGTTACCAGTCTCTCTTCCTCACATAATTAATTCTTCCTGAGAAGAGTAACTGATGAAGGGAAGCAGATTAAAACAGTAGCTATAAAGTCTCTAATGCTCCAGATATTTACACACTAATTGTCACCCCACACAGGGGAGGGTGTTTGCAAGGAGTCTGGCTCCTCCTGTGTGTGCTGCTGTACCAGCGTGCAATGAATTGCAAGACTAAACCATGAATATGGCAACAAAACTCAGGCAGTTTCATTTCCTTTCCATTTATTAACTTCTAGTCTGGGCGCTATGGAGAGGAACTTGCTCCACAAGCAAGGAGAGGATAAAGACTACCCAGGTAGGATAGCATTAAGAAAATGAACATACAATTACATCAGACCAGCAGGCATCATGATCCAGTGTTTTCATCTGGATAGGAAAGGCTCATTCTCAGAACAAATGCTCAGGACAAAGGTTAAGCATCTCCACACACAACCTGAGGGTGATGAAATCCCACCCACATAAAAGACCTTGATTGTTTTGACTTAGTAGGGCCTGGACTCCCCTTAGAAGGGGTGGGAAGTCCATGGGAAGCCATTGCTTAAAAAAGCAACAAACAAGAGAGATGAGTCAGTTCTCTCCCAACATCTGAGCCTGCACAAAACTGCCGTTGAGCAGCTATGAAGAAGTTGTGGGTCAGCGGTCAGAAATCTATACTGAGATAAGAGGCTGCACAAGAAGGGGCTCTGACAGGCACGGCTCAAGGTGACCTTCTGCAGTGATCACAGCCATTGCCTTACAGAAAGGCAGGATGCTTTTGGAAAGCTTTGAGCAAGACCATCTTAGAACACTGTTGAGGTTCAGCTGGAAAAATTCACACCTGGGAAAGCAAAAGACAAGTTGGCTTGTCACTGTGGAAGGATGCTGACTGCTGCTGCAAGCCACTCTGTGTTCTTGTTTGGCTGGATTACACCCCAAGCCCAGATGACTGGTAGGTATTTTGGCTGTACACAGCTGCAGTGGGGATGCATGCGAGGGAAGGATCAGCTGAAGGCCCTGGCTTTTGTTGTGTGCTAACCACAGAAAATTGTCACTATACTGCCAGAAGACCAGGCTGGAGAACCTGCTCTGGATTCAAGGCCAGTCTGTGCTAGAGATGCAGTAAAATGTGGTTACAGCAAAACTCTGCATTTGGGTTTATTTATTTACACTTTCAAGACTCGTACACAAAATTTATAGGTTGAGCAATGTGAGCCTCCAGAGACATTTCCACCAGCTGCACCCCTACTGTTGATTTTTTTGGTTCGGGTCTCTGCCAGAACAGGATAGGAGGCTTTAGAATAACAAAACAAACTTTGAAATTGCTTGGCTCTTTTTGGGAGCTTGAGATTATAAATGCCTTTGGGCCACAAGCTTTGGAGAGAAAATATGTGCTAGCATGAACTGATTTGTCTAAATACAGTACAATTAATCATCACATTGGACAAAATATCCGTGGTGATTCATCAGTTATCTTTGCAGATTTGTTTGCGATAAAAGCCAAGAGCTTTTTGTCGTTTTAGGTAATTTTTTTTTTTTTGTAGATTGTAGGATGCTGAACAATATCTGAGGTACTGAAGAAAAAAAAAACCAGAAACCCAGCACAATCAGCTATTACTGAAATCTATACAGAGATTTATAAGGCAATACCCTATAATTTAAGTATGCTAAGAGATTTAATTTCAGTTAACCTGCAAGGTGAATGATTGCATTAGTATTAATAATGTCCTTAAAGTTGTCATTATATATATTTAGGCAGAAAAAACAAAATTCAGTGTGGGAGCCAGAAGATGCAGGCTCCAAGGTACAGTACAGAAAGATTCAGTATCCACACCAACCCCTCCAAAGCATGGGAAGTCTCCATCATCCTGAGGGACAGCAAGCAGGTAAGCTGTAGGAAACTGCCAAAGATCAGGAACAGAGAGATTTGAGTGAGCACATCTGAGTCATCTCTCCCAAATACAGAGAGCAGTGCATACAGGCTTCAGAGCAAGCTGCAGCCCTCCCAGTTCTTTGGCATAGTCCAACCCCTGCCACAGCAGGGAGGCCCAGATCAGAGCCTAAAGTAAAGCTTTTGGAACCATCTCTTAGTCTGCCAAGTTATTAACATCCAGCACTAATTTTAGCAGTTTTGTTTTGTTTTGTTTTCCAGGAAAGGAAAGCTTATGCAATTGCTCTGTGTCCTCTCTTACCTCCTAGCTCATTTCATGCAAATTTATCAGAAAGGCAAAGGTCTTAAAGATGTTTATCCCTACACCCTTTTATGGAAATTGCTGTTGAGATAAAGGGAAAATATAATGGAGTTCATGTCCCCACCACTCTGGGGAGGGGAGCGCAAACTTTCCTCTGACAATTATTCTGACAGTTGTCCAAAAAGATAGCTTTCAGCTAGACACAACATGTGTTGCTTCACACCTAGTTCCTACTGAGCTCACTAACCCGGCCCTAGCAAAACCTTAGAGCCATCCTGGGCTGCAGGACTAAGCAGAAGGCAGAAAAAAGGAGGAAAAAGCTGACTTTACAGGAAACCAAATGAAAGAAGGGATTGGTTATGGGGCAGGATAAAACATGCATAGGTAGGAAACTAGAGGGGACAGCAAGCAGAGCACTCAAAGCTGTGCCCTCTGCTCCCTAAAGAAGAGATGAGGGAAGGGCACAAGCTGGTGTGGGTGGCTATAGTGGAGGACAGGTGGATATGGAGAAGGGATGTTGAAGGGGACAGAAGGTATCAAAAATGTGAAGTGTTAGGGGACAGTGGACAGAAACCAGAAGCAATCCTGGATTCATTGGTTCTGCTTGTCAGGAAGCAGTCTGAAGAATAAATAGTCATTTCTTCCTCTCCAGGGGGTAGTCAATAGAGAAAGACCAGCTCAGTAACTACTGTTATTGGTCATTATGCAGCAATGTGAAAATGCAGAGGGTTGGCATCAGATCCCCCAATCTCTGTTATCCACAGCATAGGATTAAGGGAGGAGGTAAACTTTGCTCTTGGCTTGTCATGAGCTGCTTGTCCCTGCTGGATTCTCAGGACTGGGTTCTCTGGTTTAACCAGAGAACTGCCACATCACAGCCTAATTCAGTGGTTAAATCCTGCTTGTATTTGAAAACTTCAGAAACCACTTTTTTTTTCAGTGTCCTTTTCAGCAGTGGTGTTTCAATAGTGGTGTTTAAGAGGACCTCTGAGAAAACTGATGTAAGGACTGAGCTCCTGGAGCCAAGGGCTGAATAACAGCCAAGCAACTCTTGACTCTTGCTTACCTTCAGCACCCAGAGCTCCCTTCTTGCAAATGTGCAGGAGGGGGTGGGTGTAACTGGGCTGTTCATAACAACTCTGGCATCCATGTGTGAATTCACAGATACACATGCGTAAAGACCAGGCTTTGGGGGGGAAACATAAGATCCCATTGCCCAGAAATTCGACCAACCAGCAAGTGTGGGCATTTCCCAAATTCAGTATCCTTTGATGCATTTAAACTCATCATGTTCAAGGGGCTTGAAGCCCTCAATTCAAAAACAATTTTAAGTGTAGGAAAATCTGACTCAGTCCTGATTTTTCTCTGCTATTTTGGAGGCTTAGTTCTAAACCTGCCTGTATGTTGGATCTTGATGGTATCCCAATAATTGGAAGATTACAGGGTTGAAATGCCCTTGATACTTGTTGAGATGGGCAGTCAGTGCTGCTGCTCAGTCATGTTGACTAAGGAGCCCTTATCTGTTTTCACTGCTAAGCACATAATTTATTCTGTTTTACTTGATAGTACAAAGGTTAAGGTGAGATCAAAAATCCCTGGGATGTTAAATTAAGTCCTACCCTGATGATATTTCCTTCCTGTGCTGTGCAAATTATTCCAAGACCCACACCTTCACTTTTAAAGTGCACTGCAGGGAGCCCCAAGAATAAACACAAAATTAGGACAAAGTTTGACAAAGAAAAGAACTATTATTTTGACAATACCAGAGCAATCAGTTTTCAGAGAAATCAAATCTAACCTTGCATACTCTGTCTTAGTGAATCCACCTAATAAAAAATTTTAACTTTGGCCATAAATTGCTGTAAATACAGAAAATACCAGCAGCTTTTACAGCAGGTCTTACATAATCATGTCCTGAAGATGTGTGTGGCCTGACTTGTCAAAATATTGCATGGTGTATCTGCACACAGAGTTCTCCAGAAAGAAAACTGAAAACACAGCAAAACCCAAGGAAGGTAAGAATTACAGTATCAAAGCTCAGACACACTCACTCTACACAGACCTGTTGGGGAAGTCTTTGGCAAATGCAAACCTGCCCTTTATATGGCCTATGGATTTCTCCCCTCTTCCAGAAATGAATGCCCTGTTATTAGAGGATAAGAGTGCTGACTTGCTAGCTCTGACACAGCTGTTGCACAGCAACATGCGCCTGCATCTTACACTTCCTTGCAGTAGAATATAAAAGCTAATAAAAGTTATCGAATAAAGATGTATAATTTTAACATACAAATATTCCATAAACTAAACAGTTAGGAAAAAAGGATTGTTCTTCATAAAAACTGTTCCCAGGTCATGATGGTCCATGGGAGGCTGTCTACAACCCCATGGATATGACTTTCCAAAGGTTTTCATGACAGCCAGTGCTATTTCCTCTCCAATTTACATCCTGGTATTCATTATTCTAAATAATTCTTCTCCCTCCTCCTTGTCTTTGGCATTTTTTGTTTAAGGTGGGGTTGTTTCTTGTGGCAGCAGCGCAGATTTACACCAGATTAAAGTCAAACACATCCTCTTGAATTTCCTTCACCAGGTCAACCTATTTCTTTTGGTCAACTCCACCTCTTCCTATGATCTTCTCCTGGTAATTCAGGGAATTTCAACAGACTTAAATCTACATCACCTCTGACAGCAGGGGAAAGCCGGACTTTCATAAATTAATATGAGACTCTGCTGTTAACTTCAGTGGGCCTGAGATTTTACTAACTTCACTGGGCCTGAGATTTTACTTCATGTCTGTGGAAGGTTCTCTTGTTTGTTAGAGCCACTGCACGGATTGTTTTTCTAATGAAAAAAATGGGTCAAAGTCCTTTTTCACTCCCATCACAATGTTATAATGGTACACACAACACAAAGGGTTCATCCTATTCCCCCAGTCTTCGTGGTACCTTGGATCACAGCTGATACACCAGCTCTTCTCTCTGCAACCCAAAAACCAATCTGTGCTCCTCTTCCCATTTTGAGAACCACTTAACTGAAGGGGAAACAGAGAAGGGACGAGGATAGGGGTACGACATGCTGGAAAGACTTGCCTAAAAGAAGGGGGAGTCAGCTCAGAGGGAGCAGTGGGAACCCTTGAACTACTTTGCCACCTCTCTGCAGAGGTTTCCAGACAGTCTGAGCCACCCTCAGCAGCCCCGGGCTCCCTCTGTAGTAGCTGCTTAATCTTCATCTACTCCAACCATGGTCTTCTCATTCCATAATCTAGTCCCACACCAAGGACTGCCTCCCGCCTATATCTCCTGCCAACCTCTTCAGGGATTCCTGACTACACACTGTCTCCATAATACTTTCCACAGATCCCCTCATTCAGTCTGTTAAAGGACCAGGCTGCTTGTGGTGATGTTATCTAAACACAGATCATTAAACGCATTCATCTTCTCCTCCACCGACTTCAGCTGCTTCTGGAAGAAGGCTGAACCAGGCTGGTGGCAACAAGAGATGCTATGACAGCCAGTGTTTTTACCAAAAGTAGAGATTCCCTAAAGGTGTTTCAAAGCACAATTTTCAGGACAGTAATCCAAACCCCAGTCTTCCCACTCACTTTCTGTCTCCACTATTTTACAGAAGAGGAAGTGCAGGCAATTCTCTGTGGTTAGGGGCAAGTCTATGGGACTTACACCTTTGTTCTCGTTTCCATTTGGTTTGAGTTTAAAGTGTCTAGAAATGGCAGGTAACTTTCTCTCCTGCTGCTCAGATTGTGCAACACCATTTAAAAAAAGTGCCTGAGCGGGGCCAGATCTGTTGACAAGACAGTTCTGTAGATTATGTTTCACTTGCTCATTTTTCATCAGAGATACAGATCATTATTCTGTCAGGCTTAAGTTTTGCACCATCTGCATCCCGTTAGCTTTCATTCTTCAGGTTCAGCTTCACCCCAACATGTTTCACATTGTTCTGCAACCAGTCCTGGAGATTATTTATGTCTCCAGAAAAGAAGACTGAATTTAAGCAAGTTTTTTTCTGTCCTCATAGCTTTCCCCCAACAGTGATGCACTGACCTGTTCCAGTCCTACTCTCAGGGGATGCCAAAAGCTTTTCAGGGGCAGCTGACAACTTTATATTTTCAAATACCAGTGTCTCAAAAGACTGTGGTCTTATGCCACTGTAATAAACTATCGCTCACAATCACAGAAGAAATAAAACCATAATTCCATGACCTGAGGTAAGTTCCTTCTGTGTTTTTTCCTTGTGAAAAATTAAAAAGTCTCTTTCCAAAAATACTGTCACAATTGAAAGTGACACTCCAGTTTAAAAGAAACCTTTTAAATAGCATTGCACGTGTTCAGTCCTGTGCTGCTTAACAACCTCCATGATATTAAGTACACTTTACATTAAAAAAAAAAAAAAGAAAAAAAAACAACAAAAAAAGGAAAAAATATCACAA
>JAAGNO010011718.1:0-10598 GCA_033439905.1 Ceryle rudis
ACCAATGTGATCTCGAATCTGCTACCAGAATCCAGCTCCTGAACCCAGCTCGCATCTGCTGCAGTGTCCAGTATGGCACCTCCCAGTGCCTGCTCAACAGCAGGCATATATTTGTATATATTCCATTTTTATTATTATTATTATTTTAATTTTCATTAAAGCTGTTCTAGTTTCCTTTTCTAATGGCTAAGTCTCTCTCCGTTATTCCCTTTCTCTTCCCCCTTGGGGAGGGAGGGGGGTTAACAGCGAGCTTCTGTTACAGGTCTAAGAGGCCATCCTGATCCTAAACCACGACAACAAGTCAAAGTACTGAAATAAAAACTGTCTTAAACCCTGTCCTTTTTTAGAAGGTGAGAGGAAGTCCTTTATCCCAAGCAGCTACTATTTCAGTAGAGGACAAATAATGTTTTTAATAACATAATAATATAAGAACAATAGTTTTACTGCTCCTTATGAACCCAAAATCTAGATGGCTAAAAGACAAAGAAAGAGACTTTTGAAAAATAAGCTTCATCATTTTGACATCATTCTTCAAATTGCTGTTCTCACAACTTAAACCATACCTAAACCATAATTTGTGGAGGTTACAGAGTGGAATGCAAAAGACGTATTGCTCACTCAGTAAAGCCAAGTCTCTTGAATTCTTTACTGTCTCTGCTAAAACATTATTTTTAGTCATCTATGACTCCCTGTTTAAAAGCTCACTGTTAGAAAGGCTGGTGAATCTTGAGAGATTTTGGTGAGATTATTGGCTGGTAGAATGAACAGTAATGATAACTAAGTCTTCTCTAGGGCATGTAGTTTGCTACCATGCAAATGTTTTAATCAAGAAATTAGGGGAACACAAAGTCAACAACCCAAACATTAAATGGATTAAAAACTGATGAATTGCTCTCAAAGTACAGTTGTGAAATGTTATCAAGGATGAATGCTGTAGGAGGCAACCTCAGTAATTTGTTCTTTCCTTCCATTACTACGAAGAAAACCATAGCATCATGACAGTAAGTCATCTACTCCAATCAGAGCACTGTGAGATATGAAGTCATAAAAATACTGCTACAGATGAAGGGTGGACTGTTAAGCAGAAATTAAGGACATGTAAAGAATGAGGGGAACATCTTACTTAGATCTATTTAAATATGTCTGTCTTGATGGATGAAAAATCAAGTGGACTGTTATGTCATTAAGTATGACATTAAGACTGGAGGATCAGACATTGAATGGGAGATTTTGTGCTCATAAATACAATTATTTGCTGATATATAATAAAAACGTTTTACTATATAAAATATTCAGCAGAGGATTGTAGCCAGTTCTTTCATATTTATAATCTCTTAACTCGGTGTTTAAGAAACAAAGCACTCATTAATTTTTAAATAAACTAGCTAGGCAGATATTGAAAACAATTTTTGCAGTTAATTTGGAGTCAGTTCTTTTGTTCCACAAAAAAAATCTAAAATTTCATATTGCACAAGAAATCCTGAAAAAATAATAAATGCCTGAGAACAATTTAATTATCAAAAGGCAGGAATCTAGACAGGAACTGAAGCTGATGTGGAGGCAATGGCTGGACCTGAGCTGTAAGTGCTTTCAGTGCATGATTATCCAGAGAGGCTGATCTACACCTTACAAGTGTAGACATAAGAATCTACAAATGCTGTATTTCCACCAAGATAACAAGTGCTCTACTAACTTCTATTCACAGGAGAAGTGACAGATGTACACACACCTACAGGGCTATGGTGTTATTGGCATCACCAAGATGTGGTGAGATGGGTCCTACAACTGCAGCATGCGAATAGAAGGGTGCAAGCTCTTTAGGAAAGACAAGAGGAGAGGTTGTCACCCTCTACATCAACAATCAGCTGGAGTCTATGGAGCTTGGCCTGGGGATGGATGAGGAACTGACCAATAGCCGGGGTTAAAGGGAAGGTAGAGGAAGATGATATCATAGTTGGGTTCTGCTACAGGCCACATGACCAGGACCTTGTTCTCACCAACAAGGAGGGGCTGGTGGGTACCATGAAGCTCAAGGGCAGCCTTGGCTGCAATGACCATAAAATGTTGGAATTTAAGATCCTTAGGGCAACAAGGAGGGTGCACAACAAGCTCACTAATCTGGACTTCAGGAGATCAGAGTTTACCCTCTTCAGGGATCTGCTTGGTACAGTACCATGGGATAAAACCCTGGAGGGGAGAGCAGCCCAAGAAAGCTGGTAAATATTCAAGGACCACCTCCTCCAAGCCCAGGAGTAATGCAGCCCAAAAAAGAAGATGGCAAGCAAGAATGCCAGCAGGCCTGCATGGATGAACATGGAGCTCCTGGACACACTTAGATGAAAAAAGAGTGTGTACAGACAGTGGAAGCAAGGACAGGCAGTCTGTGAGTAATACAAAGTTATTGTCCAAGGATCAGGTTAGGAAAGCTAAAGCCCAGATAGAATTAAATCTGGCCAGGGACATCAAGGGTAACAAGAATAACTTCTATATGTACATCAGTGATAAAAGGAAGTCTAGGGAAGATGTGGGCCCCCTACATAAAGAAACAGGAGACCTTGTCACAAGAGATATGGGGAAGGCTGAGGTACTCAACAGCTTATTTTCCTCAGTCTTCACCAGCAAGGGCTCTAGCCACACCGCCCAAGTTGCAGAAGGCAAAGGCATGGACTGTGAGAAGGATCTGCGAGCTGTAAGTGAAGATCAGGTTCTAGACCATCTAAAGAACCTGATGGTGTACAAGTCCATGGGACTGGACAAGACTGATCTGTGAGTCCTGAGGCACTCTGACGGATGAAGTTGCTAAGCTGCTTTCCATCATATTTGAAAAGTCATGGCAATCTGATGAAGTTCCCACTGACTGGAAGAGGGGAAACATAATACCCATTTTCAAAAATAGAAAAAAGGAAGATCCAAGTGACTACAGGCCAGTCAGTCTCACCTCTGTGCCCAGCAAGATCATGGAGCAGATCCTCTTGAAGGCTCTGCTAAGGCACATGGCAAATGAGGAGGTGATTGGTGATAACCAACATGGCTTCACTAAGGGCATGCCTGATAAATTTGGTGGCCTTTTACAATGGAGTCACAGTGTCAGTGGATAAGGGAAGAGCAACTGATGTCATCTACCTGGAGTTGTGCAAAGCATTAAACACTGTCCCACACAACGTCTCGGTCTCTAAAACAGAAATACATGGATTTGATGGATGGACCACCTCATGGATAAGGAATAGCTGGATGGTCACACTCAAGGAGTTGCTGTCAACAGCTTGATGCCCAACTGGAGACCAGTGATGAGTGGTGTTCTTCAGGAATCAGTACTGTGATGAGTGATGTTTAACAATTTTGTCGTTGTTATGTACATAGACATCAAGGGCACTCTCAGCAAGTTTGCAGACACCACCAAGCTGTGTGGTGCAGTTGACATGCTGAAGAGAAGGGATGCCATCTAGAGGGACCTGGATGAGGTGGAGAAGTGGGGTCATGTGGACATCATGTGTTACAACAAGGCGAAGGGCAAGGCACCTGGGTTTGGACAACCTGAAGCACAAATACAGTCTGGGTGGAGTTTGGATTGAGAGTAGTTCTGAGGAGAAAAACTTGGCGTTGCTGGTTGATGAAAAGCTCAACATGAGCCAACAATGTGAGAGTTCAGCCTAGAAAGCCAACTGTATCCTGCTCTTCATCAAGAGAAGCATGGCCAGCAGGTTGAGGGAGGTGATTCTTCCCCTTTAGTCTGCTCTGGTGAGACCTCACCTGGAGTGCTCTGTCCAGCTCTGGAGCCCCAACAGAAGAAGGACATGGATCTATTGGATTGGGTCCAGAGGAGGGCCACAAAAGTGATCAAATGGCTGGAACACCTCTTCTACGAGGACAGGATGAGACAGTTGGGGTTGTTCAGCCTAGAGAAGAGAAGAGAAGGCTCCAGGGAGACCCCATTGCAGCCTTCCATTGTGTGAAGATGACCTACAAGAAAGTTGGGGATGGAATATTTACAAAGGCTTGTAGTCATAGGACAAAAGGTAATGGCTTCAACCTGGAAGAGGGTAGATAACAGCTTAGAAATTTGGAAGAAGTTCTTGATTGTGAGAGTGGTGAGACTCTGGAACAGGTTGCCCAGGCAAATTGTGTACCAGGTTGGATGGGGCTTTGAGCAGCCTGGTCTAGTGGAAGGTGGCACTGCCAATGTAAGGGGGATGGAACTAGATAATCATTAGGGTCCTTTCCAAACCAAAATGTTCTATGATAATTCAGAAAATGTTCAATGAAAAAATTCCAAGAATAGCTTTTAGAAGAAAATTGAACTTATTGATAACAAAAGAGATAAGGATCTCTTGCTATTTAGTTTAACAAAGGGAAAGTTAAACAATGACATAATACATCCATAGCACTGACTTGAAGAACACATTTTTTTTTTCAAATGAACAGACAAAACCAGAAGAAAACACAGTGGCTAAAAATTGAGGGAAACTAAATTTGGATTGGCAGTGAGGCACAAATTTGCAGCATTGAAAGTAATTAACCTTTGAGACAACATAGCAAAATTTATAGTAGTATTGCTATGTTAAATCACATTCTAAGCATTAGGTTCTTGCTAAAACAGGAACTGCTTAAGTGGAAATTTATTATATAAAAGACACAGCTAGAGGACTGTATTCAGCTCTGTCCAATTTATAATATATTGCTTCAGTGTTTAAGAAACTGAGCTCTTACTAATTTTTAAATCAACTAGCTACATGGGTATTAAAAGCTATTTCTGTCCATGGTTTGGAATCAGTTCTTTCATTCCACAAAGAATTCTGAAATTTCATATTGTCAGTAAAAAATTAAAGACAAATAAACATCTCAGAAGAATTTAATTAATTCACAAAACCTTGCATTTCACTATTATAAAAGTAGCTCAGACTTCAGCATTCTGGCTGATTTTGCTTAAACTCTTGTATTAAAATATTAAAGATAATATATCTTTATTAAACAAGTCCAATCAAATTGATACAAATGTTTCAACAGTCAAAGCAAAGCATTATACATTCCCATTCTCCCATCACAGTAGTCCCATGAAACATTAGATTTCCAGAGAACTGTATATTCTGGAGAAAGCTGATCTTCAATCCTGTCTGATGCAGTTAGTTAGCTTACTTTCCTGTCTGGATAACATCAAAAGAACAACAGTAAAATACTGTCCCATGAATAAAGTGAACTGAGTATTTCTAGTTTCACTTAGTCATTTTCCCTATTTCCTCATTTCATCCTTTTCTATTTTTCTATATTTTTCTTTAATCTTAACTTTTCCTATTTTCCATTTCTCTATTCTGTAATTAAGGACTAATACATCCTATTTTTTCCTGCTTTCCTTTCTTCTCCAAATACCATCCCCATGTGACCTTTTTTCTGACTCTTGCTAATGTCCTGCCTTCCTCCAACCATTGTCATTCCAGCATTTTACCTCATTCCCTTCATCTCCTACTGTCATCCCACTGGCTAAGATGGCATTTGATTTTTCCCTCCTCCCTCTATGCCAGTTGGTTTCTCTTTTGCTTGCCAGTTTCTAGAAGAAGCTTGACTCTCATGCTGGGCAGCAGCATATTAGCAAAATAAGATGTATACAACACAGCTAGTCGGTGACTAGGATAAATAAAGTGTTCCCAGAGCACAACTGCCTGCACTGAACTGGTACACATGTATAAGCAGTTAGCTAGCAGAGAACAAAAAGACAAATGGCCTGTCTTCAGTAGCATTAGACAACACCTTGACAACACCTTTTTTTTTTTTTTTTTATTTTTATTTTTAATATGGGGTTGAATGTGAGCACTGTTTTTGCTGTGTAATTGTCATTTGTGCCCCCATCCACAAGAACTGCAGAGCAGCATGGGAAAGATGACATCAGCTGAGCACATACCAGATGACTGTGACTGGGAGTCAGAGACTGAAATTGTTATGGAAGACACATCATACATGTACCAGGAGGGAGGAAGCCTCTGTCATTCTCTCAGGGGTACCTAAGGAAAGAGAAGCTGCAATGCAGAATTACTTTCTGTAGATGGCAGAATACCTCAGCAGTACTTGAGACTGGAAGGTGCAGAGTAAAACTTGGAGGGTGCAGAAAGACTTGGCACTCTTTTTTTTGAGGATGCTGTAACGGTTTGAAAGCAAACCAGTGAGAGACTCCAAGTCAGAAATACAATTTAATAGGAAAAAATAAAAGAAATACAATAGTACAAAGAAAAACCACAAACAGTCAGAATACAACCTGACACTCTGTTAGTGGTGGTAGCAGTCCAGATGTAGTAGTCTTATTGAAGCAGTGATCCCATAGAAAAAGATCTGGTAGCTTTTTTGCCCTCTGGAAATCCAGTGGGTAAGGGTCTCATGTGCTGTCCTGAACCACAGATTATATCCAGGTGGGAGCACTTGGCTCCTCCCCCCTGGGCGGAGCATCTCACAATGGGTTGGTGTCATTCTATGAGTCATGCGGTGAGTCCTTGATTGCCCACTAAACTCCTGGAGGGAGTTATCTATGAGTCATGCTGCAAGGCCCATTAACAGAGAGGACTCCTCCTGCTGGATATGAAGGTGTTAGCATCTCCCCATATCTCTTTCCTTATCTGTTGTAGCCTGGGGTGTGAGGTGTGTGCTGAGCAGCTGCTACTAATGTTTTGTTAACAGCCCATGAGCAATGACATAGCGGGTATAGAATACACAGTTTTTGGTTCTACCCACATAATGATAAACTGGTCCCAGCCCCTCTAACTATGACAGATGCTAAAACCTCTGTCAAAACTGTACTGTAGTGTTTTAATGGAGCCTGACCAGAGGCATAGGAGACAAGAATAGATGCAGGGAGCTGGAGCACAAGTCATGGTATCAGGTCAGAGGTACAATAAAATTCTGGTAATCTGCTGTTTCTGTGTTTGTAGCTACTAAGTGACCACCAGGAAGCTCTTGATGTTTGGTGATAGCTTGCTCTAGACAGAAGGTTTGAATGAGACCAATACAAAGAACTTTTCCGTTTTGTACCAACCTTCAAAAGAGCATGACCAGTCTGAATAGTGGTTTAGTGCAGGTCTGACAAGTAGTAGAGATTCATAAGCAGGTGCTAGGCATCACCAAAACCAGGAAGACACAGAAGGAACTGAACCACTGTCCTGCTATTCCTCCCTCAAAGGCAGGAGGAGCAGGGCAAGTGCAGGAGCAACTGCAATTGCATCAGTGCTAAGAAATCTAAAGATCAGGCAGTAGGTCAAATTCAAGTACTCTGTTGCAGTGCCTTACACTGCTTTTTGTCAGAAAATAAAATATAGTAACACTTATTTATGTCTAGGAAGCATAAGTTTTAACCAAAAGCCATGGATAAAGTTTCTTATCAATAGAGCAGAAGAATAAGGTAAGACTAATGATAAATAACTCCTGGGGCTTTCCTATCATGGAATCATAGAACCATAGAATGGTAGGGGTTGGAGGGGACCTCTGGAAATCATTGAGTCCAACCTCCCTGACAGAGAAGGAACACCTAGGGCAGACCACACAGGAACAGATCCAGGTAGGTCTCGAAAGTCTTTAGAGAAGGAGACTCCACAAATTCACTGCGCAGCCTGTTCCAGTGCTCTGTCACTCTCACAGTGAAAAAGATTTTCCTCATGTTGAGGTGGAACTTCCTGTGTTTCACCTTACTACCATTACCTCTCATCCCATCACAGGGCACCACTGAAAACAGACTGGTTGCTTCTACTTGACTCCCACCCTTCAGATATTTGCAAACATTCATGAGATCCCCTCTCAGTCTTCTCCTTTCCAGGCTAAACAGACCCAGGGCTCTCAGCCTTTCCTCATAAGAGAGATGTTCCAGTCCCTTCATCATTGTAGCTCTCTGTTGGACTCCCTCTAGTATTTCTCTGTCCCTCTTGAACTGGGGAGACCAGAACTGAACACAATACTCCAGATGTGGTCTCACTAGGGCAGAGTAGGGGGGGTGAAGAACATCCCTCAACCTGCTGTCCACACTCTTCTTTATGCACCCCAGGATACCATTGGCCTTCCTGGCCACAAGAGCACATTGCTGTTCCATGGATAACTTATTGTCTACCAGTAGACCAAGGTGCTTCTCCATGGAACTGCTTTCCAGTGGGTCTACCCTTAACCTGTACTGGTATATGGTGGTGTTCCTCTCCAGGTGTAGGATTCTACACTTATTCCTGCTGAACTTCTTGGGTTTGCTTTTGCCCAGCTCTATCCTCTAATTCATTCCCTGAATTTCCTTCTGGGATTTGTCACTCCCAGAAGCTCTTGGCATAGACCTCTTGGCTATCCCAAAGATGTTATCAGAAAAAAAAATTAAATAGATGAATGTTAAAAGCAGAAGCCAAGACAGCGATTTCATTATATGAGTTCAGACCATTAAATTCAGACATCAAATTCATTCACAGGTGTTCTTGCCCTCCCCTCACAGCTGTAAATAGAAGCTGTCTTAGGAAATCTTTTCATTAACAGATATCAGTAGTCATTTAAAAGTTGTGGAGTAGTTTCAGTTCTGAAAGCAAGACTCAGAACACAGCATGTTTTTTAACAGAAGAGTTTCCTCCACCTCCCACTCACATTACAGGCAACTAAAGTAACTTACAAAAACTTTCACTACAAAGACATAAATAAATAAATAAATAAATAGGTTACAGGGGATTGTATCGTATTCAAAATGTCAAAGCAGAATACCATTAATCATAGAATATTGGTTCTTTTAAGCTTGTTCCTTTTCCTATGTAATATCATATCTAATGCAGTGTACTCATATTTCAGGAAGAAATAAACACTGAAGAAAGCTGATAAATGATGTTCTGCAAAAAGATATTAATTTATAAGATCCTAGAAATACTTAGTGAAGGCAATAGATGCAAATATGATAGCATTATCTGTAGTTCCTAGCTGATATTTATTGCTTTCCCACAGTTTGTTCTATCTTCTATTCAACTTAGTTCCCTTTCTGTAAAATAGTTAGATTATTTCTTACAGACTAGGTACAAAATATCTGTTTTAATCTTACTCTTTGCTATTAGGTTTTTCTATTGCATTAACATTTCCAAAGGTCAATTAAAATGAAATAGGAGAAAAATTTGCCTTCTGGAAAGAAATTTTAGTATAGATACTTGAAGATTTAGGCATCTTTAGAAGACAAGGTCAAGCAAATTGAAGACTATTCATCTGCTTCCCTTTTTGCACTCTTGATCCAGAGGGCCTCTATTAATCAAGAAATTGAATTTAACAATAGAAAAGCTATTATTGATCTTTCTGAAACAACCACATACTGATGGATCTTAATAATCCAGAGTAGTGTTCCAGGCTGTATTCATGAGGCTAGGTAAGGCCAAAGGAGAGGATCACATTCTGTGTGTACAGGTTGTAGAAATTCTTCAAGGCTCTGGATTAAAACATGCACTTTAGAAATCAGTGGAAGAAACAAAGCCAAACCAACAAAGTGAAAAATCTCTTCCCTTGTTTTGATGTTTGAACTATCACACTGTTTTGTCTAAAATTCCATAATACTTAATTTTTAATGACTTATCACATCATATTTCAAAATGTGATTAATCAAGTTTAAATTTTCAGCCACTGAAATCAGTCATAATCTCTTGTGGAAAGCTGAAAAGTAACTTTTTCACTTCACATTTCTTTTACCTATGGAGAAATTATATGTAACCACCAGTCATAATGCCGTCAGCTTCCAGTATCTTTTCAGTAAACAGAATAGACCGAACTCTGTAAACTTCACAAGCCATCACATAGCTTGTTTTCCTGGTCCTGTATCCTTTCTTGACCTGGCTCTTTACCAAGTGTTCTCCAGTATTTCTGTATCTTTCTACACTGCTGGTAAAACTCAATATTATAGGATTGGTTATTAGGGTGTAAAATGGATAAATCACTTCAGAATGAAATGCCATATTGGGTCATGGGAGTTTACAGGATTGGTGCTATAAGGCAATCTTTCAGGCTGGATATTACATTTAATGCTGCAAGTTTTTTTCTCTCTTTTGATTGAAAAGCATGACACAGTCCAGTATTTACACTATTGTTGACCTGTATTACTTGATTAGAGAAAGAAAAAGCATTCCGAAATCTAGCTTCAAATATCAGGAGGCCACATTTAGCCATGCTGGGCTTCATATGAGAACTAGGCTGTCTGATGCTCTGCAGCCAAACATAAAATTTCCATTTTGGATTCTTTATATGCTGAATTTTAATTACAAGATTGTAAGTATAATCCACCATAAAAAAAAAAAAAAAAAAAAAGTTTTTTTGATCCAATTCTAAATGTTTATCATTTTAAATTCTTTTCAGGCTCAGCAAAACTGGATGAGAGGATAGAGTCTACTGTTAGTAAATTCAGATGACACTAAGTTTGGATGGAGTATCAGTCTACTGGAGGGTAGGGAGATGCTGCAGAGGGACATGGACAGGCTGAGTTGATTGGCTGAAGCCAGTAATATGACAAAATATAACAAGACCAAGTGCAGGGTCCTACACTTTGGCCACAGTAACCCCCTGCAGTGCTAGGGACTGGGGGATGAGTGGCTGGAGCGCAGCCTGGCAGGGAGGGGCCTGGGAGTCCTGGTTGA